>QVNV01016082.1:0-18884 GCA_014825455.1 Pseudomyrmex pallidus | reverse complement strand
CTATACGAGCAATAATTACGAAATGCAATCTAAAGTACGATTTCGTTCGGTCGGTAATAACAGGACGGTCCAGGACCCTCTTAATGCTAAATTTCATAAAAAAAAGTACGCTGGCAGTCTGTAAATCGATAAATTTCAGAAATGTAAATGATTTTCTTTTACTGTCAGGTCTTTGTCGATACCGGACAGTGTCCATCGTCTGAGACCGGGCGACATCGATGTGATCGGCGGTCTGGGTGATTCCCTGGTCGCCGGAAGCGGCGCTCTGGAGGAATTCGCTGTTGGAACCTTTATCGAGGCGCGCGGAGTCAGCTGGTGCGCTGGCGGTCAGAACAACTGGAGGCGATTTCTCACACTTCCCAATATCTTGAAAGTACGTCATTATAAAAGACATTTCAAAGCTATTGCAGTTGCGCCGGTCGTTATTTTGTACACGTAATTATTTTAAATCTTTTATTTCAAATCTCACAATTAAATTTGTTACTTTTATCTCTAACGCGCGAAAACGCCCATCAGTTTTCGTCTTCGTCGTCAAAAAAATACCGACGACATTTCGTAAAAATCCAACAGGTGTTCAATCCGAAGATAACCGGATATTCGACCGGGACAGGTGAGTTCATTTCGACCGCGGCCAAGCTGAATATCGCTTATCCGGTCGCCGCTACGGAAGACGCGCTGCATCAAGCGAGGATCTTGGTCCAGAGGATCAAGAGCGATCCGACGATAAACGTGAGGAAACATTGGAAGGTAGAACAGAATCTTGTATATATTTTTTTTTCTACTTTTCTTTCTTTCTTCTCGATGCGTTTTCTCCGATCTGTTTTTCAGCTTATTACGATTCTGTTCGGAGCCAACGACATTTGCTCGGCCCAGTGTTACGATCCGCAACATTTCTCGCCGATGCGTTACGCTTTGCACTTGCGGAGAACGCTCGATTTCCTAAGGACGGCGCTACCTCGCACTCTGGTCAATTTAGTTCCAGCTATAGGTGATGCGCTTTGTGAATTAAGATTGAGTAATTTTTTTGAAAACGGTGCCGAGTTAGTCTTTTCTAAATTTGATACGTGGTCAAGATTACGTGTTTCTCGCAATGCAATCTTCTCGAAAGGAGTTTTTGTTCGTGTTCACATTGTCTGCGTTACTTTTTCACAGATGTTACAGTTTCGGTTAGGGTGACGCGAAGCGTTATGTGCAATATATTGCACCCTCTTTACTGCGCTTGCATGCACAAGGGCGGTAAACCGGAAATAGCTGCGTCGAAGATGTCACGGCTGTATCAGCAGGCCGCCGAAACTTTAGTGTATTCAGGAAGGTACGCACAGTCGACGTAATAAATTTACAACGTGCGAAAAAGCTAAAAAAATTGTCGTTTGATTTTTTCTCTCTTTTCAGATATGATAATTCTCCAGATTTCACGGTGGTGTTGCAACCGTTTACTAAGTTATTCAATGCGCCTAATGCAGATCCTAGTCGCGCGCCACCGATAGATTCCAGTCTGGTCACATACGATTGTTTTCATTTCAGTCAAAAAGGACACGCACTCGGTAAGAAACGTGTATTAAATTTTTGTCGCGCTCTTTGATTAAATTCTTTATCTCAATAATTTTTTTTATATAACAGTGTTATCGTTAAAATATAAAAAGTTAACAATATTGCGACGTGTTTCAATTCTGCTCTAAAAGATATTTAGCTTCTATTATCAACCGAGTGTGGCGCCTAGTGAATGACAGAACGAACGACAGCTTGATGAAAACGGTTGCGTGTATCATGCGGTTGTACTACTGTGTAGGTAACATAAAACTCGATAAATGTCAGACACGATCTTTAAAAAAAATTTATCGATGCAATTTATCTAATTTCTTCTAAGACAATTATTATAATTATAATAATTATTATATATATATTTATTAAAAGTTGCCATTAGTTTAATTGAAGACGAATGATAGCACAAACAGATTGTGGAAAGTGACTTTTTTGGCTTGTAAAATTTTTCTCACCAATTTTTTTCCGACAATTATGCAAATTACATTCTCCAACTGCGATATAAAATTGTATAAAGTAAAAAACGTCGTTTACTTTACAAAGCGATCCGTGTATTGTGTGCAAAAATACTTGTTCACACGTCACAGTATGCAACAAGTGTACATACGTTCGCAGACGTGCAAACCTCATTCTTTCTTTCGCGAAGTGACAATGACGACATTTATTTTTGATCGTTAATTCGCTATTATGTAACAATTAGAGCGTAATATTCAGACCGAAGGTCGACTGATTACACAGGTCGCGCGCAGTTAAAAATCGAGTTAATCGACTAAGCGGTGCGTCTTTACGAGCAATAAAATGAACATCTACCTATCAGTCGTGCGCAGCTGGGTCGGTTGTTGAAACACGAGCGCTCTTTCATTAGCGATATAAAATGATACGTCATTATAACATCTCGTATACACGCGCGATGTTAACAAGAGTCATGGCAAAGCAAAAACGTCATGACCGGCTATCCGATTGCGACCCGCAATACTTTTGTTGTTATATTGTGGGGAGATAACAAAACCTATAGTGTTGACACATTTGATTTGCTTGCTTTTCAATTTCTTTCACAGGCGCTAATCTCCTGTGGAACAATATGCTGGAGCCGGTCGGCAACAAGACGGAAACGGGATTGCCCGGGATATTCGAGAAAGTGCTCTGTCCTACAGAAGACGCGCCTTACATCTTCACGAATGTAAATTCGCGATTTTTCCGCAAAACCGGGAGACAGGACGAAATTGTTACACCGAGATAGTAGAAAAATCGCGGCCGATAGCAAATTACGAAACTTTGGCTGTCGAGTCACATTTCGGATATTATCTCAACATTTAACGGCCACTAATTAAAATAGAAATTGATTTCTACCGTAAAAAATAACGTAGAGTGCAATTTATTTCACAAATTTCGATTTGATAATAACGCAACCATCGATCTCGCATTCCACTTGGCTGCGAAATTTAATTGCAACTGCAATAACGGCTTGGGAAGGATAATGAATATGCAATTATTGTTTCTGGATAAGTTGCGAACGTTGTTGCAAGCGAGCAAAATTTTTTTTAGAAAATTATTGTGAACGATACAGTTTTAATTTAAACGAGTGTGATTAAAAATATGCGTGTAATTTTTTTTTCACTGTATAAATAACGGAAGAATTCTCTGTTTCTCACATAGGTTTTTTTTTCTAGAAAGTTCTCTCTACCTGTGTAATAAATTCGAAATTCACAATATCCACCTATATTTATCAAAATAATAATATATGTAAAGTATATGTGGGGAAGTTTGAGTTGTGAATATGCATGAGCTGCAGTCATCAGAGTGACTCTGATTTGCATACGTGTATTCCGGGTGTTTCTAAATTTGTCTGTTACTTTCTTTCCTGTTTTTACACACTTTCAGCAAAAATAATTGTTAAAAATACAAATATTAATATTTAAAATACTCTATACTTGTATGTGTTGGTGCAAAATGTGACTTTGCATGATTTTACACAATGTACAAATTAAATTAGTGAACAATATACATATAACTCCCTTTTAAAACACTCTATTTCGATTACTTCGCGAAAGTGGTTGCTCGCTCCTCGCAAACTTTCTCGCAACTACTCCATTTTTTCGGTTCAACGACCGAAAATCGTTCGATTACTCGGCTGTGCAAGTTTTTCAAGTATCATCGAAACGGAGCCGAAACTTACGGGGAATCGACATTAAATTATTTGTTTCCGAGCGCGTCAAGTTCGCCGGTACTGAAACACGAAGTTGTAAAACATTTCGCGCGAGGCCAATTAAAAACATGTCTTCTAATCTGTTCGAGTTGACCTTAATCGCGTTGAGGGAATCGTGACAATAAATTGCGCACGTCTCTCTTTTGCGCATGCGGCGATCGCGATCTTTGAACTTATCTCACATGTGTGTAACTCTCGGTTGCAAGGTTTTCGCGAGATTGTACTTGAATACATATATATTTTCCCTTGAAAAATATGGGACACGAGTGTTAATGTGTGTGTGTGTGTGTGTGACTCTTTACCTGTTCGATGACGCAACGCGTCATTCAGTTCAGGAAACGAGAGATGCGTCAAGGTTCGAATTGTTTGCTCGCTACTCTTCAGAGAACTTGACCGTGAAACGGGGGATGCGGCGATTTCTCAAGCGAGCAAATGTCATTACGCAATAAAACGTCTTGCGAAACGATCAGCAGCCATTCACCTGTGCGTTTGACATACACAGGTGTATTCTCGCCGATCGGTGTGGGCGGAATTTACTTCTTGTCTCTCCGCACTTTCTTCGGTTCGAGATAAAAATTAAAAGTGTCGCTCGTATAAATTGCGTGGGAGTTTTGGGTTCCTTTGTAAGAACACGGAAATTCTTTTCCTCTTTTTTTTCTTAGAACGCACGCAAGAGAGATTAAATCCTCACATCTGACCCCTGAAAACCCTATAACCCCGATAACGTATTATCTCTCATCCTTATTATGATCGGTCACGTGGATGAGAGTTTTTGACGCCGTGAAAGCGAAGATAATAGCCATAACAAATAAGAACGTTGACGCTCTGACCAAGTGATATCACGCTTCTGAATAATCTAAATCGCTACGTGATTATAAAATTTAACATTCAAGCGATAAATTGGCAACGTAGTTGTTAATGCGTGGTGCCGAGCTTATTACAAAGTCAAATGTCACGTGTCGGATCTTAGATTCTTCTCAATACGAAAGAAAATACAGAAAAAATAAATTAAATAAAATAAAATAAATAAGAATTTTGGTCGTAAATGTCGCGCCTATAATATTCAATAAAAATCGTAAATTATTGCTTAATCCTTGTTGCCCACCTGGGGTATGAGACCCCGGCATAATTTTGAACGTATTTTTTTAAAACTCTAAATTTTACGATTTTTTTGACATATTATAATAAAAAATTCAGATTTAAAAAATAAGATTCTTGATTCAGCATCTTCTGGAGAGTATCTATGATTTTTTTTTCAAGATGAAAAACTAAACAGAGTAATTTCTTTTAAAGAGGCTGGAGGGTCCAGTGGAAGGTGGGCGGAAACGAAGTGTGGGCAACGAAGGTTAAATAACAATGATAAAAAAAAAACATTTGCGAAGACGATTCGTGTAATCTGGACGAGAATTGAGTCGCGACGATATCACATACAGTGTGTGTGTGTGTGTGTGTGTGTGTGTGTGTGTGTGTGTGTGTGTGTGTGTGTGTGTGTGTGTGTGTGTGTGTGTGTGTGTGTGTAGCAAAAAGACAGAAGTTTTATTTTATTTCCGGAAACAGAGTCGCGTATTCAATAAAGAATAATACATGCAGACGGAGAAGAAACATCTCTCAGACGTGGAAAAAAAAAAATTCTCAGACGCACTCACGTTGAGTACCTATTACAAAAAACTCGCGCTGAAAATTACTCCTGTAAATAAGTGAAGAGTTAGTAGAAAATTGTTATTGTTGTAAAAAAAAAATGTATTATCTCACACAAGCGCGTTGTGGAAGAGCATATAATTTATACATTACTTAATCAATTATACCAACAAATTGCAATTAATTTTTTTGACGTTAATTCTTGTATTCGTATATAATAATATTGCTTCTCGTATTATTCTCATATATCACACTGACTTTGCTGCAAAACAGCGAGGAATGCAACCGAAGTTTGCACGTATACGAGAGATGACAATGTTACGAGACATTGCTTGCTCAGGTTTGTCGATTATACACATTTGCGTCTCTCCAAGTTATCCATATTTATTAATAAAAATGTCTCGTATAATGCGAGCTGTGAAATATGTCCCGATAAAATGGTCGACAATATATTTTTAATTAACAATAAATACGAAATAAATTCATGAGATTTGCAATCAACGCTGTCGACATTACGTAATGCTAATTGTTTTTCTTATAAGATGCTAATATTAATGCTAATTATGATATTTTTAGCTTACGAGTTGCGGCTAATAAATTTCGCGGCTCAGAATAGTAGATTGCGATAATTTCCAAATTCAATTTTTTTTTTAAATAAATTGTTTTAAATAATAAAAAAGACAGATATTGAGAATAAAAAAAAAAAAACTAATGTCTATTTTAATTAAATATATTGAAGCGGGTATTAAGTTTGTTTTGTTTGTAATCATTGGCGTTGTGAGATAAATCTAAAAATGACTTCCGATAACGGCTTAGAAAAGTCAAGCCACGCGTTGTTGTTGATCGTCGAGAGTCTGTGAAACAAAGAAGATCTTGCAGGAAAGATCTTGCTTGAAATAAATGTTTCCGTTATTTCTAAACTCGCGACACTTGCTTAATGAATCATCAACCAGAAACGTTGACAAAATACGCGATCGTACACGTACCCGTACTTTGTAATAATAAGACAACGCGGAAAAAGATACGACCTGAATATCAATTTTGTTTTTAGCCTAATTTTAGCTTAGCGGACGTGAGGCGAATACGCGGCTTAAAAATTTATATCTGCAACCGATTATGCATGCGAATTTCATGCATTATTTATTGACAATTATATGTTGTTCTATAAATATCTCGAGTTATAAATATCTACAGTGCTTACTCTTCCGCAAATAGGATCATTTATATAATAATCAACAATCATATTTTGCAAATAAGATGCTTCGCGTGTACCATGTGCAATTTCGATTCGCGAACCGATCGTTGGCGCCGAGAAAAAAAATTAATTTTACGTAATTGCACGTCGCGGGGGCAAAACTTTTCAATACAAAAAATTAATATATTTATCACATCGGGTTATCGCAATAGAGTCGATGTGTGACATATCGTTGACCGTTTCGTTGCGCAACGTTATAGTTTTGTCTGTTTCAATTTTTATCCTTATCTTTTCTCAATTTTTAAGAGATTAGAAACGTAAATCAATTTGTTTTTCTCCGCCGATCAACGTGGCGGGGAATTTGATCGAAGAAGATTATAAATTACAAAGCGGATATGCACACCACACCTTTTTTTCTGTTGTCCTTCGAGTCTGATCAAACTCCATTCAAAAGAATTGCTCCTTTTCTTCTTATTTCTTTTTACCGCCGTTTTATCACAAGGTCGATCAGAACGTTTCTACGCACACACACACACACACACACACGCACACGCAAACACACGTCCACGAATAGTCGAATTGCACTTTAAACTAGCAATAAAAAAATTGCGTCGTTTACGTTCGAGAATCTTCCGATTCGCGAAAGACGCGATATATATATATATGTATATAATACGAAAATAATCAAAGAGCTATAATTTAATTAATAAAACATGAAAGTGATAGACTATTTTTATAGTTGTGCAAAAAGCAAACTAATGTTTTGCCGAGAAATGGTTTTGTCACTTCAGAAACATTGTCGGCAAAATATTTGTAGAGTGGCGGAATCAATAATTAGCACCTCTGAAATAATTGGACATCTAATTAATTTTTTCTCGCGTCAAACATTTTTGTTTCGCTTTTTATCTGACATCGCAATAAGAATTAAAGTGGGTTTTTTGTGGCAACATTATTTTTCGAAACGAGACGAGAAATATGTCGGCGATGCTCCCAAAACGTTTGCAAACGTACCGCATATGTCTGTAGGTATCGAAGATCGCCGATTGAGTTAATTAAGTTTTATTTACATATCGTTTGTACGCACATGAAGCGTGAATATATAATATGTACATGTATATAAGCAAGTTCTATTTTTAATTTACTTCCTTCAAAACTTGTTTTATTTTTGATCGCAGATTAAAGACAAAAGTTGTTGGTTTGACGGGGAGACACGTGATTTATACACGTGAGTCACGTCGTAGTCGTTTTCAAGTTTAAAAGTAACTAATTTCTTCTGATTTTGTCTTGAGATAAACGTCTCGTCGAAAGACGTTTTCGAAACAAAATCTTCCACCCAAATCGTCTTTTGCATAAACCGAAATGTGAAACGTCAGAGTTTAACAAAATTAGCTCCAAAATTAGCTCCACATGAATATGATATTACGTTGTTCTTCGACGTTTTGTTCCAAGTAATTTTTCTACGTTAAAAAATTGAACAAGTTTTTGAAGACAAACAGGAAAATTAAATTTAAGTTGAATTAAAATGACAGATTCCGAAGTATCGTCGTGAAAAACTAGAGAATGTGACAGAAGACTTCTTTTTATTTGATTTACGTCAGAAATCAAATTCCGATTAACTCCACATTACCGGACAAAGTCGTTAGTGTAAATATTTCCACGCGTTCCAGTTTTCAAATAATTATCTGTTATTGACTTTTTTTTTAACATGTTGCAACAAAAAACTAGATTGTGCGGATGATTATTTAACAGAGGGACATTTTCTCTCAGCGTGGAATTTTTATCGTTTGAAGGACAAAAAAGGACGCTCGTTAGTTAATCCAGCGACAATGAGAAAAAATCTCGGAGAGTAAATAAATATTTATAAAGTTATTGAAAACTTTCCCTGACACGCAACTGCTCATAGATTTGTCAGTTATTCCCCGTTAACGACGATAATCTCTAAAAACCGTGTGCGTGTGTCGCAATATTTTTATTTCCTCCCCGATGAAACACGTAAAAAAGTTTTACTCGTTACACGCGGTCTATGTGTAATATAACTGTAATTAATTAAGTTATTCGTATTTTAATTGACTTGCTTCATATTTGATTTATGTGATGTGTTTTGTTTATTTCTCGCGTGCCGTTGCTGTTATCTGAGATTTATTTTCGTTAAACACAAATCAAACGACGAGAAGGGAAAGAAAATAGTCGAAGAAAAAAACAGGAAAAGGATCTAAGAGTGGTAGAGAATCACAGAAACCATGATATAATAGAAAGTATTCGACATTTATTCGAATAATCATACAAAACGTTACAAAATAAATTACATGAAGATAATTTATGTGTGTGTGTGTGTGTGTGTGTGTGTGTGCGTGCGTGTGTGTGTGTGTGTGTGTGTGTGTGTGTGTGTGTGTGTGTGTGTGTATGTGTGACTGTGAATGAATTAGCGAGCTGACAATTTACATTTAATACTGATTTGACTAGCGATCTAGAGTTTATGTGTGTGTGTGTGTGTGTGTTGGGCAATGAAGAAAAGTCGCAATTGTTCACAAATCTTCGTGAATTATTAAATACTACGATCTCTAGATCTAATATTACATGGCACTGCGGTTGATCGATATGTAATAAGCTGACGCGACAAGATCAAAATTGCTGGGCAAGCGCGCGGTTTTTTCCAACGCGGTTTCTTCATTGGAAAAGAAGAAAAATGATCTTCAAACGGAAGCTTTATCCTCTCGTTGTGGAAACTTTCATCGCGCGACGATTAACGAGATTTCTCGAACATGTTTACGGTTTGAAGATCTTGACGTGATGGTGGTTTTCTCTTCTTGATCCCGCCTTGAAGATTCCTCGCTGATGATTACGTCCGGTCGAGAGACAGCTCGGTTGTCCACTTCCTTCGAAAGAATTTTACCGGTGATGGAAGCAAATTCTCCGCAACGGGAAGACAAGCATTGTGTGGTCGCGTTCTTGAACACTCGGGCACCGATGATCAAGACGGTGCCCCCGAAATTTTCCCCGCGATCATCGGGGCGATTATTTCCTGCCCCACGTGAGGGTGCCCCGGTGACTGTACGACGAGGAGTGACATCGGCCGAAGGTTCTGTGACCGACGTCCTTCGAGCTGCCGTTGCTGCTCGAGCTGGAGATGCTCTCGGACCTTCTCATGGGCTTCTTCGTGGAGTCCAACAGGCGGTCCAGCATCTGGCGGATCGTGCTGTGCTTGCGGTTGAACGGATTCGTGTACATGATCGTTGATAGATCGCTGATCCTTCTTCCGTGCAAGCTGATGGACTGTTGTCGCTGGTGGTTGATTTTTTTTTTTCACAACCGCGCGAAAGTAGCTCGCTCGAGATATCCGCTGGCACTTGTGGCACTTTAACACACGTGACGAGATCACGCCGAGATGTCAACGACAGTTGAGCGCGTGCTTTCGAGAAACGCGCGAAAGAGAGTCGGAGTTTGAGCGTCTTGGCTTATTAGATCGAGAGACGTGTGCTGAACGTCGTTCGGTCTGTGAATAAAGTATACTATCAACCGGTTCGCGCTTTATATAGGCTGCCGGCGACCTTCGTCTGAGTTCGTGACAGCCGACTCGTCGATTTGCGTGTTGGAATCGCGTTTAGATACGCGTGTGGTTGTGTGCGGTTCGCCGACGGGCAGTATGTGCGTCAAGATACCCCCCTCCTCCACACACACATAAAAGATCGTTCGCGCGCTACATACCTACGCTGATGCGTTGTATAAAAATAAAAAAAAAATTAACACCTGGTCCATCTGAAACGGAAACTGGGGATTTCCCCAGGGAGGCTTACGCATCTCGAGATTGACAAATTTCAATGACCGTGAAAATTATCTCCGTGTTTCTCTCTCTCTCTCTCTCTCTCTCTCTCTCTCTCTCTCTCTCTCTCTCTACGCGAGATGCGTTTTATTTGTCGAACTTTTGTTGCACAGAACATGGCATTACTGTAACGGCATGTGCGTTTTAACGTTCTTTGAACCCGCTCGAGTGCGATATGAAACGGACGCGAGCTTTGAGTTCAACGAGGATCGGATGTAAAATAATCTTGTTTCGTGTGCAGTTCGAAAACAATGAGAGAAATGTGAGAAATTAGATTTTGTTAAATTAAAAACTTGATGTCAATTAATAGAAATGTGATTAGATATTTTTTTTGCTCGTATCGTTGTTTGTGTTTGCTGTTTGTTTAAAAAAAAAATCGATCTATTGCGGAAGAGATAAGAGAAACCGCGCGAGGTCAATTATGAAACTGTTGTCCTATTCTTATAATCTTCTTGTACTTTGTGTTGTATCATGTCACGCTGATAGTTGTGGATATCGAGCAAGAGAGAGCTAGATAAGTCGCACAGAGATCAGCTAAAAGACAAACATGCTCTAACGTATAATAATAATAATTATTATCGTGAATATTAAAATAGAAATTTGCTCTTTCTGATAAAATCCGGACGTTATATTTGAGATTTTTTTTCTTCATTTGCTGTAATAAGTTCGAGATCTCACACTGTGTGTGTGTCACTGAGCATCGATAAACAATTAGTCGAAGGCCAGGTTTAAAACCGTATTTCTGCTGTTATGACGTCTGTGTGCAGACGTCTGGTTAAATACTACGCAAAAAAAAACGGTGCGCATTAATTAATTCGAGCTATTTGATTACATCTAATGTCTAGACGTTTCTCTCGAAAGATCTATTCGCTTTGTTTATGCGCGATCTTACATACGCTATTTTTATTGATTGAAATAATTAATCAAACTGGTGGTAAAAAGCATTTGCTTTATACGCGAACAAGAGAAGATTTATAAATAGATTTTTTGTTAGTTTTGTTTCCTTGTTGAAAAAAACTCATCGGTTGCAGTTGCATGGAAAATAAAAAATTGTGTAAAAAAGAAAAATTTCCTTGGAAACAGTTTCGTGCACTTTTTTCTTCTCGCTTGATTTGCTCGAATAAAAATAGTTTTGAAACGTCCCAACGCGTGAGATATAGAGAAAACATTTCGTTGGTTTATCAGCCAATTCTTTTTTTTTTCCATTTCATAGCAAGAAGAAAGTATCTATTTGCAATTGGCTAATCGGTTGCGTTAGTTTTATCGCGACGGTTTTGACGAAGCGTGAAAATTTTATAAACATTCGAGAAACGTTCCTGGAAGAAGAAGATTCGCGTCCACTTCGAGATGAATCTAGTTCGGAGAATCGCGCGACAGTTTGATTGAGTGCAAATGGTATCATACATCTCCCGGGAACTCGATTTATTGTCTCTTTGGAACATAACAACTGCGAAGTACGACTTGAAGGAGCAGAAAAAGAGTTTAATCAGATCGCATTAAAAATCGCATAGTCGAAGTCTTTTTCCTCTTCCGTGAGAAAAAATTAAAAAAAAGCTCATAACTTTTACTTGGTTGTGCAAAAAAGAAACACAAACAAAGAAAAATTGCGACAAAAAGAGTGCGTAGCTAAGAATATTGACGGAATGTTTTTAAACGCAAAAAGAACCGGCTTTTTTAAGACGCATCTCGGTTGTGACGCCAACGGAAATTTGCCACGGAATTGTTATTCCCGATTGGCGTAATCCGTAAATTTTGTATTAACGCGCCTATTAATCAGAAAACGCCATAAATACGCGTATTTATCTTAATTTTTTTTCTGACTATAAACTACCCGCATGACAAATATACCCGCATATATTCACACATTCACCTGTGACGATGTGTAAGAAGTATATATCTTCTCCGCGGGAAAGGATTACGCGTCAAAATTGAAATTCTAATGAGTGTAGCGAGAAGCGTTTTATTGCGTGCATGATTTAATAAGTATAACACATGCTCGCGGTAAAAGTATATCGTCACCGGCGTGTAAACACGTTCGCGCGGGAAAAACCGCGAAACAGGAAATTTCAACTGTGTGAGAGAAATAGTAAAAAAAAAAAACAAAAAACGCATGAGAGCGTCACGTCATGCGCGAAATATTTTTCTCGTGACAATTCTTTAAAAACAAGACACAAAAAACTACTTTACAAGATTTTTATTACTGCGCATTATAAAATTTCACGTTCGATACCTCACCACTCGAGTCTTCTTCGACGTGTACGAATTTTGATTGTTACGAAAAACATTTTTCAAATCGCCAAAGTGTACAACCACATAATTTTTAATTGAAATTGCCTCATATTGTTGTTATCTTATTCTCGTTCCATACTCTCTTGAATTAACTTGAAAAAAAAAAATCAATTTCGAAACAATGTAATTTTTACTTTACGCGTCTTACGCAAAGTTGTCAAAAGTTTCGCATTAGTCAGTAATAATTTCGTTAGATGCGCAAATTATAAATAATTGTTTATTTAACAGAAACGACCGATCGCGAGAAAAACGCGCAATTTCAGAAGCGACTTATCGCGCTTATACTTACAATAGCATTTCTCAAACATTATTGCGTACATATAACACATCGGTTGTTGCATTATACTTATCGTCAGTATAAGTACGTCACACACATATCGCGTGATTGATGGATTTGTTCGGACGCGGATCAGAGACGTTCGCTTTATTTCCAGACGTAAAAGCGTCGTGCGATCATATGAACGAGAACCTCGAGAGTTTTACCACTTGAATGAGGCTTTGCTTGAGAATGCGATATTGTGGTCTCGAGTGGCGTCTCTTCGCATCTTCGGGAAGGCTTTTCTTCACGGAATTATTGCGCGTGGCAGCGATTGCCTCGCGTGTTGACACTATCAATCGTCTTGTTGAAGCTGGTACACTGAATACACGTGTACATACCGCTAGGTATATTTCTGGATTTCTTTCATGCGAAACGAAATCTTCTTCCGTCTGACCTCGTCGCGATTTGAAGTGCGAGCGAACACACGGAGGAGAGCGTTGCCGAATTCGCATCACTTACGATCTGGTAAAATGCGCGCAAACAACAAATTCCCATCGCACGTATATATTTAAATTTAATGCATATTTTATGTATTGAATTTTTATTTAAAAATTTATTTATTTACCTTACATAAAAATTACACATTCGTAAATAATTACAAATTAAAGCTCGTAATTACTTGGAAACTTGTAATTTTTTTAAAAAATGTGTAATTATTAAACTTTTCCTTTAATTGTTGTTGGTGAATGAACGAAGAATCGTCTGAATTTGTTTATAATAAATAGAAAAAACTTTGATATTCTGTAATCTAGCTCGCTACCTATACCGATCCCGATCAGACTTGTTTCAGGATTGTTGCGAGCTCATTTCTTGCATCGCGCGTATTATATATGTGTCGACATCGCGGTTATTAATTCAATACAACACGCCATTAACATGACATTTAGCGTGTCGTTAGATTATTTCAAAACAACAACGCGTTCGATCGACGACGCGATTACTTCTTGAGTCGTTGTCTCTTTTATGGTCGATAAATCACGCGCGTGATTTGTTCGAGAAAAAAACCGCTCATTTGAACGATATTGCGCGGGAGAATAAATATAGCTTGTACCGAGAGAGATTAGAATTTATCGCGTGAACTTTAGGTCGGCTGACGAGAGTCGCTTTGGGAAAGATCGCAATAAGAAATGTCGCACCGTCAGCAAAGCGAGTTGAACGTTCCGCCATTGAGTCGCCATCGCGTTAATCGTCAACGCGTACGTGATTTCTCGACAAAATTAATCATTTCAAAGCAAAAGCAACGCGAGCGCATGAGGAGAGAAGCTTTTTCTTTCGCGCGCGCGCGCGCGCAAAGACCTCAGAAATGAAATAGAAAAATCAATCAAAAATTTCCGACAGGTGTGACAAACGATAATTACTGTGAGGAGAAAATACAAACGGAAACAAGTGTCTCATACCGCTACTAATTTGTTTCCTCGATAAATGACACGCGCGTCTACGAGCGAATTGCCTTTACGCACGCATTAATTCGCTTAGAAGCACATATCTTCAACGAAACAGCCACGGACAACCGCGCGACCTTATTTCGCTGACCTTATTACGAACGATCTGCGATCTTTGCTTATAATAAGCACGTGTAAGATCAAATTTATCGGATTTTCTCACTTGTGTGAGACGGATGTAATTGTAGTGAAAGCTGAAGAAAGCGTATGCCAATTTTATTCCCTGCGCCTCTTATTCGATTTCCACTCGATTGTTTCGACGATGCTGTCTTTTACATATTCGCAAAAATGAGACACCGGGGGTTTCTCAGACCCACTCAAAAATTCCAAACCGACGTGTCTCTAGTATAAATTTGTTTCTTTTAAACGTTTATATCTTTGTAATTACTTGAGATCTTTTCAATTGATTTTTTTTTAATCGACGCAGAATCGTTCAAACTTTCGAAGAAGCAAAATCGAAAAAATATCGTTTTTCTCGCGGAAATACTCGAGTTTGAAGTCGCGTGGGTCTGTCCAATTAATAGATCGTTTTCGGAGTCTGGGGAAAGAATTTAAAAGAAGAATCGAGTGTGCAACGTCACACAGCAAACATTTTTGAAAGAGACCTCTTAGAAAAAAAGAAGATAAATTGAATCTGTCGCAAGTGATCGGTGCTTTTTGGCAGTCGTTCTCAGAAACGCAGATTATTACAGACGAAGAAGAGCAGCTTCGCGAATCGTTCACGGGTCAATCGACGCATTAAATACCTATTAACCCTCATAAGCTCGCTTATTGGTTTAATAGACAAGAATAAGTTTGAGCGTGTCCTCGCTCGAAGACTCTAAAGCCGCCGAGAAAACGCTACACGTATGTTACATCGATTCGAATTCTCAAACAGATAAAAAAAGACTTAAAAAAAACTTAACGAATTTATTATTTTATTATTTTATGCTAAATAAAATACTTCAAAAGTTAAAGTTTCATAAAAAATTCAAAAAAAAAGTTAAATAATACGAGCCATGTTTTTTTCGAACGGTCACGTGCATCATCCGCGCTTTACAAACGCGCGATTGCGTGTTGATTTAATTAAAAAATTTACGCGTTTACTTTGAGTGATCGCTTTTTCGAAACCGTGGTATTTGACTTTTCGCCCAACGTTTCTTCATACACAATCGAGATCACGAACAAACCGAACCGAATAAATCGATATTTTCTCAGAAATCCCATTTGGAAACGACGTAGAAAGAAGTTCGTTCATTTTTTCGGACACGCATCGTTCTCTCGCAAAAAGAATTGAAAAATTTATAATCAAGGTATGTTATTCAGTGATAAAAATCGCGAATCTTATATAAATAAAAGAACGCAAATTGTTAAACCGGTCGGAAATCTGTTTGCATCGCGCTGAGTTAAAGCAGAAAAAAAAAATACATGCAAATTTACGTTCCCTCAACCACGCTTTAATATTCACGACGCGTGGTATAAGTTAAAAAAAGACTTGATATAAAAACTTAAAAATCTTTTTTTTTTTTGAGTAATGTAATACGTGGACTGAGAAATAAAACATTAATTTCTGCATTAAAATTATTATATAATTTTACACTCTTTTATTATAATTTGACAACAAGTAGTTGCAGTTACTTTGATTACTTGCGATTTTCACGTGATGTATTGCCGCTTACGTTGCAAATGAACGTAATGTATGTAGATGCGCGCGCTAATTAACCTGTTGACATATATTTGTGACGCAAGTAAACGATAAATTAACGTTTGCTGAATGGATCTTATCGGTTAATAATTCGTGTGTCTCGATTTATTTCAAAGTCCACGCTGAGAAGATGTACATGTTGCCAAAAAGGATGCGAGAGATTAATGTCCCTTCCTTGTGAAGAAATTTATTGCCCGGCGATGTAATCAAACTAACATAATTTTTCTCGAGTAACAAGAGCACACCGTTCAGCCGTCATTTTAATGTTCGAAATAAAAAAAAAAGTATTGGTAAACACACCAGTAACAAATTTCTGTGTGAAAATCGTGTAGTATTTGTGTGAGTTCTCTTTTGACAGAGAAGCGGTTTTGGAAAGTCACACTTGTGTGCATCTCGGACGAATTTATTGTAACAAGAATTTCAACCTAAAACACCATCAGAAATATAAGCCTGATGAATGTTTAACCATATTTTTCTGACGTGGCTGAACACTTTCTTTGCACGCTTCTGAAATTAGCTTCTGAGCGAACCAAAAAATCGCAGAAGTTGAATCGCACAAGCGTTTTTTATTCTCGCGGAAACGTTTTTCCATCCACGTTACATTCGCACGTTTGTTTTTTTATTGTGACAAAAAAAAAAAAAAAAAGAGAAGTAAACGTACGGTACATTTCTGACGTACGCGAGATAATGATCTAAATGATCTTTTACCTTGTCGCAAATGAGATAATAATCAACTACGCAATTGTGCTCGCGCGCGTATACGCGTGCAAAAAAAGCGAAAATGCAATGAGCAAAATGACGTCGGAAGAGGTAAATGTGATTAGATCGTTCTTCGCGTTCTTCCGATTACGCGTTTGACGGAAAATATTCTCACCTCGGCGTCTCTTGACGCAAGAAACGACATGTATTAATTGCCCAATGCAAATTGTGCACCATTTATATTGCACAATTAATAACATGTGGATCGTCGTTTATGTATGTCGGAAAATGCGACTCGCGCGGTATATTACATAAATTATTTGTGAGGAAAACGACGCGCAGGTATAAATTATACATGGCCGCTGCGTGACTATTTACTAAGTATTGGTTAATAAAAGTACTTTGAATTTTTATAAATAACAACAACAGTTTATACATACGCGTTTGTGTGACGACGCAAATTTATAAATTGCTGCAAATTTATATTCGAATTGTTAGATTATTGTCGTAATTCTCGTCTGCTTTCCACGAGCTGTCGCAGTTCGACACGAATCCGCCAAAATGAACAAACACGTGTTGACAGATTCCTGTCGATTCAAGCGACTGCTCTTATTATCGACCAGTAAGATGCGAATGTAACACGGACTTAAACCGAATTAAAAGAAGTGAACATTTGCATCGTTTGAAGATAAACATCGCTTCGTAGTTCCTACAATTCACTTTGTGTGGCGCTAAAATCAGCATCTCTCTGGTCGTAAAACAGTTGGCAGCAATGTGCTCGAACTTCAGTTCAAAACGAACGGTGAAACAGAAGTGTCGAGTGTCACAGATTACTTGTTAAAAAATTTCCACAGCATCCTAAATAAGTAATACAATTGTTGATGCTTTTTGGTGACGATAAAGATGGATTGTGACTCTTCGTCGCTGTCGAATTATTTCGAGACATTACGGCAAAAATCGCGCGAGCTCGACGAGAATATTAATTGGCTCGAAAATACCTGGAAAATGCCTCATCTGATGGTCGGTGGATACGGACAGAAAAATAAGGAAAGTACCGTCTGTTTGGAGAACTTGATAAGTTGCATCCAATATATTAAAGTAAGTCTCGTGGACAGTTTTATATACATTTTGTGACATTACATCTTGTAATTGTGTCCATAAAACAATGAATAGATATGTTAAGAAACACTCTGTCAATCTTTGTCAAAATTAAAGAGAAAATACATATTTGGTGACAAATATTGTGCCATCAAATAATGACACTGACAAGGAAACTTCCATCTAATGGAAAAAAAAAATTGTTATCACGTAACTGAAACAAATAAAAGTTATGACACTTATTTAGGATGCTGTGGAAAGTTTTGAGTTGCCGGAATTAGACACAGTTGACTTGCTATTGAAGAAAGCAGGACAGTCGTATGAAGAACTGAAAGAGCAGTGTGACAATTTAGATACTGTTTTTGCGGAATATGATTCCACATATGAACAGAGTCCTAGTGTACAAGATAACCAGCATCAGTAATACATTACATATCTTATTTAAATATACTTAAAAATTCACAAAAATATAAAAGCATGGAGTTGAGATTTGTGGAGAAGAAATTCTCTGTTGTAATAGTTATATCGCATTTATTGCACACATATTGCAGACATAATTGCGCTCTATTGTCTTTTTCAGAAATAACAGTGAGAACTATACAAACAATAGCAATTCTACAGAAATACTAGATAATGTAGTGGATTTTACACCAGATGGTACATTTAGAAAACCAAGTAACCAAGTGAGTTAAAAGAATCTTGCTAACGAAGTCATTTGCCAATGACTACTAACAGCGAAAATATGAAATATACGAGTTATAATGCAATATAATAAAATAAAACACAAGAATGTAATAGAAAATTGTCTATATTTTCTGCAATAAAAAAATTAAAGCATGTTTGTGCGACACATTTTTTAACCACACCAGAAACAGTAAGAACATTACTGTATCTGACAGTCCGCAGTCTGTGCAAAGTGGGACGGAAAAATGTGGACACTATACATAAAATC
>QVNV01016081.1:0-17335 GCA_014825455.1 Pseudomyrmex pallidus | reverse complement strand
TAAGATACACGGCAGCGTCTTGACAGTGACACTCATTCAGCGGATACTTTTATGTACTTGGCGTCGAGACGCTACCGCGTCTCTTAATACCTGCCACGTCAAATCGTGTGTCTCGAAAAAAAGTGATCGCAAAATCATCGAAGAAACTGATCTCGGTATATACGAAGTAATCGGCGAAAAAAGTAGCTCGACAGTCCTGACGATCGTAGAGTATCGACAGGCGAGATATGGAGTGCCGGAAGCGCGATCGGTAATTAAAAGCAGCGTGTTTAGAATGAGAACGAAGGAGACGGCTTCAATTATCGAGTGTATACGTTTTAACGACTAACGATAAGCGTCACGGAAGAAGCAGCTCGTTGCTCCGCGCGCGCGTCAATTAAAATAGATCGCTCGAAATTCCAAGGTATTGCGTGCTCACATCGCCCGCAATACTTTGACGTAACGAAATGAAAAGGCAAGCAAAAGAGTCTAAAAATAAAACAATCTTAAATGTCGTGTAAATTTATTTTCCATCTCGATTTTTGCGATTAGATAAAATTAATTAGCTGTGACAAGCCAGGAATCAAGGTAGAATTGGAAAGTTTATCAGAAAGTTCAGGGAGAGAGACTGGTTTGTTCAAGTTGTCTCGTTTCCCGTACGGGAACTTTCTACACAAGACGATTACAGCATCGGCGGCGATTCGTCAGGGGGGGTGTTTCGGTCGATTGTCGTCCGGTCGAATTAGGAACGATCAATAACGCGTGCAAAAATCGCTGATAAGCCGACAGGAGGCCATTATCGACACGGACGCGAGGTGAATTTCTCCCACAGACGAGTGACGATCGAGCGCGCGCGTTGCGTACATGCGCGATTAGAAATCACGCGCGCGGCGCGACTGGCGAGCGTAATGACATTTCTGACACATTTCACAATGTTGCGGTTAAAAACGTATAAGGGATCTCAAGACCTGAGAAATCCACGAATCAGCGTATTAAATTTGAAGATTTCAAACAAGATTCTAAATGAGAGGGAAAGAGAGAAAGAGAAAAATATATTCGCATGTGGTATGTTATCGCTGCCGCGATTCTATCGAAATCTAAATTGAAACCTTTCGTGATAATTCCAACCGGGAATAGCAACTTAGATATAACGTAATAGAAGATACTTTCTTTTTTTTTTTTTGTTCAAATCGGATTACACATACTCGGCTAATTATACACATCCGGTAACGGAGTAATTAAACTATATGATTAAAGCGCGGCGTAAATCTCCGAAGATGATCGCGCCGCCTGCCGCGTAAATAAAACTCGATAGCAGCGCGATACGCGTGGATTTTTTTCCTTGCAAAATACATATTTGACCGGGCCTGTAACTGGAGCGTGAACATGCAACATGACCATCCCTACGGTGAGTCAAGCCTCTTCGAGAGAGTTTCACGTGCGGGGCGTCACGCAAGGCAAATCTTCGCGTCGCATCCGTTAGAAGCACGTTAGAAAATATCGTCGTTCCGCCTGTGAGCCGCCCGGTTTTAAGCGATAGGGTTTTATTGCGTTCCGTGCGTGCCGATAGCCGGCGATCAAACCGACCGGGGAGTGCTCGCTCTCGTAATCTCGGAGGAACACTCAGGCGACTTTTGCGACAATCAACCGCAAAGATCGGATTATACCGCGTTTTCCACGGCATATAAAACGTTCGAGAATTCTGGCCGTAAAAACTCGAGACACACACACACACACATACACACACAATTAGCGATATAAATAACACAAATTGATTTTCTCGCTGACTGCTCTCATTAATTTCTAATTATTAAGATGCAATTTTAATAAAGTTTTAGTGCGTGGCGTAAAATGTGATGAGCCGTTAATGAGCGTTCGCGCGATAGCAAGACGCGATATGAATTGATAATCGTGTGTGTCGATAGCACCGATCACCGCGAGAGAAATCGGGTCAGATGGGGTAGAGGGAGGAAAAGGGAGGGGAGTCAATTAAATAATTCTTCAATTAATTTTTTGATCGCGCGATAGGATCGCGAGCGATATCGCTTCCTCGCCGATACAACCGCCCGTTCCGGTTATTTCCTTGCGAACGATGAGGAAATTGTATGCTGAATTGCCAGCTGTTGCGAGAAATAAATTCGAACGTATACTTTCGACGAATTCAATTTCCGCAATATATTCGTGATATTATTTTCCCGAAAGATAATGCTGAGATAACGCGTTTGAGAAGCACTGCTCCGAGGACGCTCTACGTGTGTATTCGCGTACTCGCTTTACGAGCGACAAACGGCACACTACTACTAGATTCTTAGATAACGTTTTACGCACCAACGAGCAAAACATCATCCCGCGACCATTTTCGTCGCGCGCCTTCCACGGACGTTCATGGCGAAACGTGCATAAATTTTGATTGCACAATGAACGCGCACAACTTCACCCACCTCGCGCGTGTTCGTACCGGCGTCTCTTTGAGGTCAATCAGTGCGATTTTCTGTCTTCGTGACAATAAAATTTGAAAAACTTTTGCATTTTTATGAGCGCGCGCTCGATTGCGAAGGCCTCAGGTTTTATCTGCATAAATTCTCTCGCGTGCAAATAGCCGTTTTGCGAAACTTAGTGCTGGCAAAGTAAGGTGCAGATTTAAAAAGATCATTAAAAAATGTCTTCTCTGTTTGTTTGTTTTTTTTTAATATTACGCTATCGAACGTGAAAAATATCGTGTGTATCTTTTGAACCATTTCGAAACGCAGAGTAACGCGGTCGAAAGTGAAACAGCCTTTACAAATAAGAGATTTGAGGTGGCAAAACACGCGCGCCGCGCATACCGATATCGAGACTTGACACGTATTAAAAAGAAGGTTGTTGATCACTACCGGTGCGAGAGTTGTAGGTAGCCAAGGCTGCGCGGCGAGAGGAATTGCCCACGCGACGTGTGTCCTACGCGGCGAGATTCTACGCCTACGCGCGAACCGCGTATACAAATCTTTTGCGAGCGCGAGCATTCCGCCGAATCGGGCGCGTCGGGCGATTTATCCGACGTAAAGCGATGGCGCGTGCAATCAAATTCAAAGCAAGTTTCCCGAAATAAGACAAATACAATACCGAGAGATTGCGAGCACTTGGAAAATGTTATTCGAACCGCGCACGTTTTTCCAATTTTCACACAGAGATATTGTTCCTTGTTTATCCCAAAGTAAAATTGTTATTGTTTTATTTAAAAAAATAGATCCGCACTTATATACGCTCGTCGATTATAGATGAAACAAATCGATCGATCTTTGAAAACGACGTTCGAACGCGGTTGAAAAGTGAAGACTTCATCATTTCATCGTGCTGATTAACGTATTTTAATTACTTTTTTCTTTAGAAATCGCGCTGTCAAGTAGATAACGATCGATAGTCCGGTTGACTTGGAATTGAGCGCTAATCGATTTCGATTCTAAGTCGCTTCTACGTCGTCCATTTGTTTGTAGCTCTACGGTCGCTTTACATTCTCGCGTGAAAGGCAGCTTATCGGGGAGGGAATATACGTCGCCTTGCCTAGCAAGTCGTAGCTAGGAAGGATGCCCAGGAGGTACATTTTACCGCAGGATGTCCAGCGGCCATATCTGCGCAGGAGACAAGCGCAAGCTGCCGTACGTGCGTCGATATCCTAAAAAGTAGCCTCAACTAAATGAGCGATTTGTATCTTAATAGGAAGCGCTATTAGATGCATTACGACGGTGGAAAGGCACGTGCTGCTTTAACGGACGAACGTTATGTGCGTTTCTCCGCGCCGAGATGCGTCTGCGTTTCATAATCGTAACCATAACCACGGCTCCTATTGCGCTTTAATAGAAATGAGAAAAATCGTAAACTCGAGAAAATACTATTAAACACTTAACCGACCGACCGCTTGAAAACAGATGGTTCGTGTGATGAAGCAGTTTGTCGACCGGGAATTAATCGGGACTTTTTGCTGTCGGCAAATCATCAGCACTTATTTACCGGAAGCCTGTTAATTGATTTTTAAAACCTATATATTAGGTAAGCTTTTCAGCGCGCTCAATGTGCGATTTAAAAAAAAGTTGAGTAACATCGATCGAGATACCTAATTCGATGTCGCGAGAGAATTTCGAAACGCTTCACATAGGCACAGGTAAGCTCCCTCTCAACTTCTCTCGCCGTTAAATTCCAGAGATCCAAAATGGAAATTTCACCGGACCCGATGCGTGATCGAGGCAATCTCGGCAGCGAGGTGCATGCAACGATGCGATAATCTCGCGCTGCAAACTCCATTAATATTAAACGGTTGCGAAAGCCGCGATGGACATCGTCGCCGGGAAGCGGCCACTTTCGAAAACCGGTGAAAGAGAAACACAGACGGTGTCGTCTGCGTTTGTTATGCGCGCGTTTCGAAGTGATAATTGCCGAGCCGACTGTTAAAGGTCGCCGGCCGATAATTGACAGTTTTACGACAAATTTCACTGTCTTTACGAGGCCCCAATCGCCGCAGCTTTCCCTCCTTCGGGCGGATATGCGCGCGTCCTTCGCGTACGCCCGCGTTAGAAAACAGAAAGATATACTCGACGCTTCAATGCTTTTCGTTGCATGTGCACAAAAGTGATCGGAAAACATCGTGTTGTGTTTGTCTTACTAGGCGCGATAATACGTTTTCTTTTTATACAAATACAAAATGTCTATTGTATTCTTGATTAATAAAGTTTTATTATTTGAAGTTTTATTATTTTGAATAAAGTTTTATTTATTTTATTATTTTTTTTAAGTTTTATGTTCCGCGAAACGTGTAACGAGATTCAAAGGAGTATTCGCAATTTATGACAAATTTATCCGCGATCTAAACTGACGTTCGATCATTTTCACGTCGAAATTACAGGTTTTTGTTCATCTTTATCGCTTATTTTATAGATTCAATTAGATCGACACTGACACACGCGAGAGATTGATCTCGTCAATCCACACATCTCCGATTTTTCTTGCGAATAGCCGAAAAGTGAGCTCGCAAGTATTATCGAGGTTGCTTCTTTCTCTCTCTATCTTATCGTTCTCGAAGAAGACCCTGCGGGTCTTCGCGCCGTTTAATTTGGATCTCGCCGCTCGTCTTTTCGTCGAATCTTTACGTCGATCGGATGCAACTGCGCGATGCTGAAATTACGCGTAATTGCCTCGGACTCGTCGATCGTTCGCGAAGATGCGCGTCTCTCGGGAACGCGTGTGCAAGGATCGTTTAATTCAGATGCGGAATAATTTTTTTTTTTCATTAGGTTTCTTTTCACCTCGGATTTTCTTTATCGCTTATTCGAAAGAACTGAGCGATGTTACAACGGTGTGATCAAATACGAAATATAATTCAAGAATATACGCGATTGCGCTTATTATGCAGCCTTGAAACGCCGAGGGCTATAATTTTCGATCTAACTTTATTTTCGACCTTCACCTTCAAACGGGTTGCTTCAAGAAAGGACCCGTCCATTATTTCAGAAGAGAATCCATCATTTCTTTTGCGCGGTTGCGCAAAACGATGATTAGTAACAGTGGCCGCGGAGATTCCGAAGAAAATACTCATAGCTGAATACCAGGTGTGTGTCTTTTTTGCCGTAATCCTAAGCGCCGAGTGTGTTGTGTGACTACGCTCTCTTCTAAGAAGTTAATCCTTCCTCGCATGAGCGCTCGCGGTCGTGAATGCCCTCCGTCCTTACGCGGCGGTTGTTGTTGTTGTTTGGCTCTCGCCTGATGAGAGAACCGGCTAATAATCACAGTCCGATAATTACCGGCCCACCGTCATTCATCTTGACAATTAATTAGAGACTGCCCTTAATTGCGTCGCCTCTCTCATGCATCCAAACGCTTCTTCTCTCGTTCGTTTGCGACGCGCATTTATCTCTGCGCGAGAAATATAAGTAGATTCGGCGAACGCGAGATTAGACCAAGACTCACGAAGAGACGCGCGAAGACAGTAATTAGCGCGCACATGTGTCGAGCAAACATAGGCGAGGTCTTCTTCTCTCCCGCAAGGCCGTTGACTTTCCGCGTCAATTCCGTCTGTCTACGAGGATCTGGCAAGTATTGCATTTCGCGAAAAATTTGTTTATCAATTAGCACCGTATTTCTCTTTCCGTCTGGAGTCGAGACTCCGGGATGAATGTTGCGTGTATTTGATGTGTGTTCCAAATTTTCAAGATTTTTTTCATATTTGCGCGAGTTTTGCATAAAAGTCATTAATCTTTAATATATTCTTATTTGAAGACGAAGTGTTTATGCGACTTTCTATTTATTGTGTAATTACGATAATGGAAATTTGCAGAATTATTTCGCGCGAGTTGGGTATGTGGCGCGTGGAATGCGTGTTGCGACAGCGCGTGCGAAATTCCAGACCAAAAGTACCGCGGAGACACATTAAACACGTTGCACTTAGCACTACTCAATTACACAAAGCGCATTTCCCTAAATGCTCGGTAATCGCGCGCGCGGTTTTATTTTTTTTCAGACAATGTAAGAACAGAGACGCGCACGGGAGAGAGACAGATCTCTGGGAATTTCCCTGCTCAGCGACCGATTAGAAACGTAACAATGGCGACATCGGCCGGAGGACAACAATTAAGGCGCCGCGTGCGAAGGAAACCGGAGAAACTCGGCAATTATGCGCGACCGCTCCGAACGTGACTTTCAAGTTCGCCACGCGAACAACGAGCTACGCTTTAATCAACAAAGCTGCTTGAAAACTTGCATTTTCGTGCGTGTTTCATATTTGTTCCTGTTAATTTTATTTTTACTTTCAATGGAAAATTTGGTGTGAGAGAAACTCGTTTCTTCAAACGCACACTCATCATATCAACTAAAATCCTCGAAACACCATTATCTTGGTCTAAGACCCTTTTTCACGTGGCCACGTGTCCTCGATTACCCTTTCTGTATAGTGGAGCAGGCCGAAGAGTGTCAACTTTCCAGCGACTCAGCGGGTCCTATTCATGCGAGAGGATCGCGAAACGGAGAATCGGAGACTCGCGTGTGCGGGGGAATCAATCGTGCGAGGCCGCGCCGTGTTTGCCGAAGAATTTACACGGCGGCACGCGCGTGTGTGCACAGGTGCACACACACGTTCGAGGCGTAGAGAACGCGAGGTCGAAAGAGCGATCGAAATGGGTTTGTGTACTGTGACGACATTTACGTCGAACCTCGTGACCCACACCGACGTTGCCTTTAACTCGACCTCCTTCCAGTTTTCAGTGCTGCATAATTCCGTAGCGTCATTGTTATGCTGTTAGGTTTATCATTTTCTTAGCGTGTTCTTTCGCATCTTACAAATCATAAGATAATCACTGTTGCAGCGCGGTTTTAGGTCGAATATTTTTCACATCATTTTCGTTGTTGAATTTTGCCTTCGAATTATTTTTATTTTATTGCAAAAACTTCTTTTGGCAGTCAGACAGCGATGGGAAAGTACACGAGCTCGATTTGAACATCCAGCAACTTTGTTGTAAATAAACAATATTTATATATCAGGCTGTATATTAAATATTCTCCGGCGGCGCAAGTTGTTTGTTTTAATTGCCGATGCAATTCGTTATCTTCGGTCGCCGAGGCGGCAATTAGTCAAGGATCGTTATGCCGCGTTCCCGAGTCGGGTGCAGTCGGTAATCCGATAACCCCGGGTCGCCTCGATCGCAGCCGCGGTACATTTCCGGTAACGGTCCAGATCATACGAATTCCCGCTACGTTATGACTCCGCGATACCCATTTGTTACCGTACACAGCAATTCGCCGAGAGGCTGCTAGGTCGCGGACGGACTGAAGAGGTTTACGATAGTTCGGTGCATGAGCATCGAAATATCGATATGTTGCTTACGGTACTTGGATTGTACCGATAGTTTATTCACACAATACCTCAGCAGTGTCTACGGAATTGCTTTCTCGTATTTCGGTGCATTTTTTTAAATAATACAAATAGGAAGAGATAATTCGCAATAAGACATCTCTTGTTTTATTTTTTGTAAGTATTCTCATTTTGTTAACACAAAATCAGTGTAATTATATAATGAAATCTCGAAATAAATGATTAATTCCGATATGTTTTTGTGGTTTTGTGAGACTAAGACGAAGTTTTAACTGAGAATACGGCTAGAGTGTAATTGCGAGTTAAAATCTCGAAACGGAAGTGATGCAACTAGTCCTCCGGTATCGTAATACCTAGCGGGACCTAACGCAAAATAGAGCGGGCGATGAAATGAGGAGAAAAACTTGGAGAAAAAGAGAGAGAGAGAGAGCGAGGGATAAAATAGATCGTAAAGTTTCAGGCCGATCAGTGCGCGAGGAACATCAATTTAACGAGCGGCCTTTCATCCAGGCGCGCTGTGTATTAAGCCGTCGATTTTCTCCGGCTCGTTCATTTTCTTTCGCGCGGTCCACGAAGAAGAAAGAAAAGGAACGAAGGCGCACGAGCCCGCGAACGAACGCGGACAAACGCGGCGAGAACTTAACGACCCGAACGTAATATCGCGAGGAACGCGAGTAGGAAACGAGGAATGAGGAAACGCGCCACGCTGAGCCGTTAACTTATTTCGTCCGGGACATTTGGTCGCGAAAACTCGGCGAACCTGCGGTCGCGTGACTAGACGCTTTTGCGCGTCCCGGCGTCTAATCTGCACGAGATGTGCACAGGTCCGCGTCTCCCACCGGAGAGAGATATTTATTACCTTCAATTTTGCTGGCAAGAAGGAGTTGAGTTTCGTGCACATTTACGCGCTTGGAATTTCCAATCGCGATTTTTACGGTTATTTTGAGACAACTTGATCTATGGCTTCTGCGAGATTGCGGCCTTGGTTTCTACAATCTTTGAAATCCTTAAATACAGTCTCCGCGCGAATCGTGCGTTGTCCTTGAATATATCACACTCGTATTCTGCGCACACGTATTGCACGAGTTTCTAACTCTAATAATGTTATCAATATTACATACGCAGCTGCATCGCGTTTTATATTTAACTCTCATTTTAATCACCGAGTGCGCAGTGCGATTGTCCTGACAATATCGCAACAGATAGTGTGGCGCATACCTCAGCTCGCGCGGCGGCGGCGGAGATTTGTCCGACATCAAACGGTATTCGCGAAAGTACCGGGCAAAGTGTAGCGCGCCTGAGAACATTTGCATAGAGGCCGTGGAAAGAAGCGCGCGCACAAGAGGACGTCCTCGTCGTCGCCGTGTCGTCGGGATTAACCGCGTCCGAGACGCACGATAATCATCATAACGGACGCATCCTTCCACCACCGGGAGAATCTGCCGAGGTGCTTGCTCGCCTCGGTATCGCGCACGTAGGCGCTACAATGGAGTAGCGCACTTCCTCTTTTTTTCCCGCGGGCGTCCCGATCGTCCGTCATTACCGAGCTGTGTATGTGCAAGCGCGTAGTGTGCGCAGCTTGTAATTCAAACGGAACGCGCTGTCAATAGAGTGCAACGAGTATTTTAACCGCGGATAAGTGGAATGGCCGACATATCTGTCGCGAGATTAAAGCGCCCGCGTACTACGGTATTAAATAACCTCGCGAGGAAATGCGTCGTCTCGCGTGCGTGCAATTTAATTCGTTTAATCCACTTGCAATGTCTCTGTACTTTAAAAAATAATTTCAATCAAAATATTATTATTACTTTCCGAAATTGCCACTTACTGCTATTTCGTTGTATACGTCCGCAATGTTTCTTGATGACCACCGTAAACTAATAGGTGTACATCGAGAGGGGAAATCGGTAGTGCCTACCATCACAGCTCGCTAGTGACATTCGATACCCGTCTACTTAGAATAAGTAAAAGGCATCGTCCCGAGACCCTAGTTAAGCATCTTTGTATCCGCGCCACTTGAAAGAGCCAGATCAGCGTCGGGCATTGAATTTCCTGAATCCATGCGGCATTTCGAGGTATCGTGCTATTATGCGAGCACGCACGCGATTCCCGCCGACGTTCGCGGAACGACGTTCGCCACGACGACGCTCAAGGGTCGAGAATACGCGCGTATATATCGGTGTTGCAGCATCGTTGAAAACTACTTTTTTTCTTTTTTCTCGCTGCAGAAAAAAATCAGCAAGTACGAAGCCACTGCGCGCGTAAAGTTGGCACCCCGACAAATGAAATTTCATATATTTCCGAGGACAAAAATTGTCTGAGCGGTGTTCCCGCGCTTTTTATTTACAAACTATAAGAAAAAAAACTCGTAGTCTCCTCAAAATCAAGCGGAAACTCTAATCAGAACTGTGGAATTTTAATGCTGGGGGATGCTAAAAGTTTACACACGCGCAGGCAGATATTGCGCGGCCGTCTTCCGCGGTATGCGCGAGACCCTCTCACGATGGCATCGGTCAGAGAAGAGAGTACCGACATTCATATACACGTAATCGGATACCGAGGCCTCGCTCGACCATGCCCGGAGCGGTTCGTCTGCTCTGAACGCGGAAACCGACGACCCGTACCACGGGGTTTGTGTACCTGCGTTACTTCTGCCTTCGCGGACGACCCTTGAGTACCGCCTTGAGTCTCGTACTAATACACATTACAACTTACTTTTAAATATCGATACTTAAACGGGCTGGAATTACCGCGCGCAAACGGTCAGCTCGCTCTGACGCGGAAATACGTCGCTATGTTATTAGCTCGGGTGTGTGGCCATTGTAAACTGATTAACAAACTTCCGGTCGTTAAGCGCTGCAAGCGACTCGTCTTATTTCTAGCCGATGCCGAGTTGATATATAAAATGACAGAAAAATGGAAAATATATTTCGAGATGAGCTTCTCTCCGAGCTCAGCACACGCGTGAATTCTTAAATCGGGGCGTCGTTGACTGACGCGCTATTATTTGCAGCCAACAGCCGGCGCGATAAAATTTTCGGTCGGAAAACCTGTGGAGAATTAATGACGGGCGTGAATGTATATCCGCGCGCGGCGTGCACCGTCATCTTTCGCGCGAGGTGGACGCACAATGCAGGCGGCGTCTAAAAATTACGGTAAAGAACGACCTCGAGAGGGCATCTCGAAAGAAGGGAAGAGAGAGAGAGAGACGAGACTTGAATGCCGCGGCGCGCGGTGCTCGCGTCGCGTATTAAAATGAATGAGGCGTTGAGAAACGAGAAGAAACTGAGTTGTCACGATGAGACAAGTCCCGGGGAGGGGAGAGAAAGGGAGAGAAAAGTGTTCCCAATTACAGGACAACTCGACGAAAGGACGATCGCCGTTAAATGCCCGCGGAATCGAAACGAAACTATATTCCGCCGCTCTCTCGACGCGACGTTCAATTCGCGTTATTGCCGCGCGTCTCTCGTAATGACGAGCGCGTCGTAATCGGCGATTTGAAATGCGCGACGCGCACGTCCCCAGTTACGATCGTAAAATCCGATACACATAATTACGGCTTCGCAGTAGCGATCTTTTTCGTGCGTACATCCTCGTAACCCTTTGGCGCTCGGCCGCGCGATTAGCGGAGTCGCGTGAACGTAATAATAGTCATTAAAGCAGTTGGGAGTCCATCGTCGGAAGAGCCGAATGAACACGGTCATCGTGTGTGTTTCTCGATTTAACCCTTCCCGATGCAGTCACCGTAACGCAAATAAACTTGCAATCTCGTCGGTGTATCGTTTTAAAGATCGTCATTTCGCAAGGGAAACAAGCTCTTGTTAAATCTTATCAACGCAAAAGTCACGTTTTCTTTTTTCTTTTATTTTTACTAGACAGACGCGCGCTTGTCAATTTTACGTACGCGTCCAAAATAATTCGAGAGAAATACGTTTCGATAGATTATCGCTTCGGTATCGTCTTCAAGTAACAGTACCTACATCGATTCGAACCTCCGACCGCGGGCGGGCGTTCCGCTACATTTCGGCAATTCTGCGATTCGCTTGGCTGCTCGCCACGTGTTTCTTTTCCGCTCGATGTGGCAGATGCGTGTCGAATTGATCGACGATATCTTTGGCGGCCCGAAACGCGACGCTTTAAAGGACACGGTTACTTGCGCCGTTATGTAATATCGCTGATGGACACGAGTAGCGCCGGGACAAAGTCAATTGGCTACTTTACTGCGATGATCCGTCGTTCTTTTCAAGATTCTAATGAACATTTACAAAAAAATTTATACATTTTTTTTATACCTTATATTCTTTACGATGCTTCGATGAAATATAAGAATGTCTATTGCACATTAGTTTCAAGGAATTCAAGAAACGTGTCTGAATAAGAAGAGGAAAAATAAATAACAGCGCATTTAATGAAGCTTAAAAAAAAAAAAAACAAAGCCTAAAATCCTGATCGAAATCTTGAGGCTTTTTGAGGTTTCGCGGATCATAAGTCACGAACCACTACACTTCGCAACGCTCCACGAACGACGAGCGAGTCGCGGATTGACGGCGTGAAAAAATCGAAACGTGTGTATCCCCCGTACCCTCGCTTTTTTCTTTCCGCAGCGCGGCTTAAGCGATTCTCTTTGGTCTTCGCCGACAACGCGAAGCCAAATCGATTTGGCGTTGCGCGATCGCCGCCCGGGAGATGTCGGGAGACAGTTTACTCAAATCGCTTTCCGCTGACACCTGTGGCAGACCGCCTTGATTGTGACGGGCAACCGTGGCATATTCGCCGCTAAAGAAGACTCACATACGTAGCGCTGGGTCATTCGAAGGTTAAGCAGCTGATAAATATCTCGTACATCGCATCGTATATGTAACAGCCGCGGAACAGAGAGAACTTATCGAGTTATAATCTCCCGCGCGCGAACAAAGTAGTCGCGCGTATCCTTTACCGCGTTATACACGCGATACACATGCGTCGCACACAATCGGTGGATATCTTTCGGCATTGTTAGATCATTATCGCCAGATATATCAATAGCAGAATGCTAAAAGATCGTATTCCGGATAAACCCGGAATATCCGATATGTAACTCCGCGACTTGCGTGCAAATGAGAAAGAGATAGTGTGTGATATTGCTCAGTTATTTGTCCTTCTATTCCGTGAAACCTCAAAGTGACATTGAATACTCGGTGTGTGTATCGAGTTCTTTTATCTAGATAGGTTTTAATTATGTACTGACGATGCAATTTGAAAAATGACATTTTTCGCAAGTATTGAGATTATGTAAATCAAACAATTTTTCAATAGTTGAGTTTGTTTGATGCGTTCTCCGATCGCGTTTCTTCACGGTTTCTTACATCGATGATGTAAATCGTTTCGATTCGCATTCCGTCGCGTTCTGCGTAGGTTCCTCTTTGTGGCGAGTCTTGATGAGGGTTAGAACGAAATCGACACGCAAACACGGCGCGCTATTAGAGACGTCTGGACTCTGGTTTTCATAAGAGCACGAGACTTGTAATTGCTTCCTATCTTCACACGCGCGCGCGCGCGCGCGCTATTTATTCGAAATAGTTTAGAAAATTCTGCTCTATGATTTCACTCGCAGCGTGAAATAAATGAAAATCTGTCTTTAGGCAATATAAAACAGAGGGAAAGCTCGTGACAAATAAATTTTCCGTCGTTACGCGTAAAACACTACGCGCACGTTTTTACTTTCTCAATACGCTCGTCTTCATGAATATGCGAAAATTCATCGAGGCGTACCCACGGCCCACTTTTGCCAAACAATGGACCGTTGGAGTGGAAGAAGTCAGCAACCCGACAGCCGAATGTTTTCCCGAGATCGGATAATCCTCAGCGTTTTAAACTGAACGTATGTTAAAGCGAAAAAGAAGCTTGCGCAGGTAATTCAAAAAGCAATAAAAGAAAAAAAAACAATTTAAACAGTGAAAATAAATGTCATCTTGGTTAAAAAAACTATTAAGATTCAAATACTTAAAAAAAATAAACTTGATATATTTAAATCTAATTAAAATATTTTTCAATTCGATTAAATGGAAACGTAAATTAATTTTAATCGAAACTCAATCGCCGACTCGTTACAAGATTTTTGCAGATAACGAGATTTTTATTTCTCGTAAAAAAGAAAATACTCGTTGTGAGATAGAGATAAGCTCTCTGTTTATTAACGAGCTGCACGTATGGTGGGAAATAAATCAGTCAGTTCTCAAGCATCTACGAAACTCGTTGGAGCGCGCACGCTCGCAGGTGGAAATGGAATGGGCGCGCCGTGGTGCACTTGCGCGAATGCGGTTGACCCAGATGCCGCGCGAATGAAACTCATCTGGCAGCCGTTCCTGACATCCTTGGGCTCGATAAGAGAATTTCTGCCGAGTGTGCGTTTTAACGATCCCGGGAGATTCGTGGCGACATTTGTACGTGATAGAATCTCGATAAACCGTCGCGTGCACAACGCTCGATACTGTATATCTCATTTCCCATTACCGACAGCAATTAGATTTATTTGAAGAGATATCTGACATAATTTTTCCGCCTGTTTGTCGTGTTGCAACCGAGCAGTAATGCAGCAAGATAAGTTTTCCGCAAGAAATGAGAATGCAGTTATTACTACTGCGATAGGAATTTTCTCTCGGCTCGCAAAAGAGTTAGTCATAAAAGACAGTTTTATGACTCACTCTTTTTTTAACATACTTTAGACAAATTATCTTCAAGTTATCCTAATATTTTTTTCCCCGATCTTTCGAGAGCGGCTGAGAAAATGTATGGCCTATCAAAAACAAACTCTAATTGACGCCTCGGCCTGAAAACTCGAATTCTTATCGAGAGGTAGTATTCTTATTATTAATTCTCACTTCGCTATGTGTGATGAAAAATTTTGCACTTTAAACGGCACGAGATAAAGTAGCGACAAAAAAGCAAGAGATAAGAATCGCGCGATTATCGTGCGTTACACTGTGGCGGGAAAATGCCGCTCGACCCAAAAGCACACGGAGTGAAACTCCCATCGAACGCCTGTTCCCTCTCGCATCCTTGGACTCGATAAGAGAGCCGGAGAATTTCTGCCGAGTGCAAGGCCTGGAATGCCAGGCATTTGCCTCGGGCGGCATCGAGATTCGCTATAAGGGACGTGCCAAGGTAGAAAATGATTTTAAGCACGTAATAACGCAGCCGTTCGGCGAAAAGTATCGCCGCGTGTAGAAACGTCGTGAAAGAAAAAGAGAGAAGAGCGGTCACCACTGCGCTGCGAAAGGAAGAGAGAAAGAGAAACGGAAGACTGCTTCACGAAATCGAGCTTGGCTAATTTCCACTATAAAGTATTGTCCCTGCGACGCAAAAAGCGCGGATTCGTCTCGGCGAGAATTGATTCCACCGCGCGAGTACAATTAGATCTTTCAGATCGCATTTACGCTGGCGCACAATGCTGCGTTTTTGCGGACGCGATCTTTACAAAACTCGACGTACAATCTTCGAAAAATATATTTTCGAATCTTTCAAATTAGAAAGTTTTTTTTTTAATATTATTAGCATCTTTGAAAAATCTCTATAATGAAAATCTCACAAATGATAGTGTGTGTGAGTGTGTAAGAGAGAGAGAGAGAGAGAGAGAGATAAAAAATTATTAACAAATTGCAAGAATACGTCAAGTTCATCTTTCGTCAAATAATTTCTCATTAAGAGAAATGCCGATCAATCCTGAATATATCTCGCGTAAAGGTTTTATGTGTAAACTTCACGCGTTAAAAACTTGCGCCATATGGTACCGCATTGAGCCGAAGGAGCTAAATGACCGGGTCTCTCGTTTCCGCGGCTTTCACGAGCTATCGGACATCGACAGTGACGAAGGTCAGTCGTGATCATAAACGACATTGACCTTGACTCACGCCGGTATGGCAGGTGGAACGGTTTGGTCTAGAAAGTCTAAGGGGATTATGCGTTTAAGCGCGGCCTCGCAAAAATGATGACATACTTTCACGGAGACGTGCATGCCGTACGATACTTATTATGATCGACCGTGATTACGCAGCTTGCAAACGAAGACGAAGAGGAGCGCATTGTGCACAGCCGCGCGGATTGGGTTTCTCTCCTCATCGCCTCGAACCATCCCAGAACAATTGAATGTAACAGGATCGAGCCGATCACGACAAGAATTTAAATTAGATTGTCTCGGGTTAGAAAACTCAAAAAATGATTTATAAAAAAATAATAAGAAAAACATTTTGCGGTATAAGACTCGTTGTTCTATTCGAAACAAATAGATATACAATATACGAGTCTTTAAAAGCAGAGAAACGCAGTTGTTCGAGCAATGTAAATAATAATTAAAATTCCATCTCTTCACTTCTCAAAGAATTAAATTAATTTTAAAACAGCGTTCAAAAATTTGTAATTTTTAACTCAAGATTTTTTATATCACACGCGAGCTAGATAAGTTGAAACAGTCGCTATCGTCTTCCTCGGGAATCACGAGGAAGACGATATAGCAACGTTGTAGTCGTTGCGAGCGTGTGTTGTAGCGGCGCGGCGTCTAAAAACAACCGCCAGACGTTCCCACGTGACGCGAAAAATTCCGGCGAGGAAATTATACCGTGTTACATTAATCTGCGGAGATCACGAGATCAATAGCGGATCAATAGCGGCGATCACGCCTCGCGCGGTAGGGCGGCGGAGAAAACGGGGAGTGAAGAGGAGGTAGACGGACGGGCGGTAGTAGCGGAGGAGCGCAAGGATCGCCGGAGGTGGCCGCATCTCGAGGAGACGGCGGGAAGAGGTAAAAGGAAGGGCTGCACGACGGAGAGCCCTCGCGTATTGCCGCGGCAGAAGGAGGAGGAGCAGGAAGAACGGACGGAGAAAAACGGAAAGGAGCACGGAGCTCCGGCGTCGTAGCGCACCGCCATTAGAAATCATCGCCTGCTCTCGTGGAATTTCAGAATGCGGAAGGAAAGCCGCGAGCGGTGAGAGACAGAGTCCGGAGCTCCGGACAGAGAACAAGAGAGAAAGAGAGAGGAGAGAGAGAAAAACGAACGGACGGACGAGTGAACGAGGAGGAGGGTGGAGGGGGAATATAGTTAGTAATCCGAGAACCCGGTCGTTCGTTTCAATACACCGACCGGCGAGACCGACGTGTCGGTCGCCGCTGATGGCCAATAGTGCCTTTTCTTTCCGCTCCTTGGCATTACATATGTATTTATATACTCGCTGCTACTTTAATATATATTTTACGTTTACATCTAACTGATTAGTATTTATAAAATCTTTCTTCTTCAAATAATCAAACACTAATTCATCTATCTACACATCGAGTGATTCTTGCGAACTTTCACAAAAACTATACTTTAATCAGATTTTAAGAAAAATGTGAATCGTATTCTTGAGATTAATAATAATAATGAAAAACAAAAACATGATGCATTGACTAAAATAAATCATGTGACAGAATATTCGAAAAGCTATGAAATACGGGGTTGCGGTTTTCACGTTTATACGTGATATGTCAGCGTGTTTGTGTGTCAATAG
>QVNV01016037.1:0-11739 GCA_014825455.1 Pseudomyrmex pallidus | reverse complement strand
AATAAAGTGGAGAAGTACAGAGGAGTGACACTGACGTCGACTCTCTATAAAGTGTATGCGGGAGTGTTGGCGGAAAGATTAAGGATAGAGGTGGAAAAAAAAGGTTTGGTAAGAGATAATCAAGCGGGTTTTAGAAAAGGAATGAAGACAATGGACAACATTTATGCTTTGAATTACTTAACAGTAATTTAAGTAAAAAAGGAGGAAGGATGGTGGCGTTCTTTGTGGATTTGAGGTCAGCATTTGACATGGTAAATAGAGAGATTTTGGCGAAAACAATGAAGGAAATGGGAGTGGAGGAAGAGTTAGTGTAAAGATGCATGGATTTGTATAAGGAAACAAAGATCAGAGTGAGAAAAGGAGAAGTGCTTAGAAGGGGTTTTTGGGTAGGAAAGGGAGTGAGGCATGGTTGTCCACTGCCCCTCCGGGGCGCGCCACTTTTTCGTGGTAGAGGAGCTTGTGTGCCGTGATAATCCGTAGAGCTATGCCGGTGGGAACTTCGGTTCCTGGCAGGGCTTTTTTAGCCGGACAGGTCCACGGTGAGCGGCCAGACTAAGCGCGTGCCAGGGGATGTCGGCCTTGTCAGCCCAGTTGAGAACAACCGACCTAGGAGAAGGAAAACTTTGAAACCAAACCCGGGCAAAACGGGCTCGTTACTCTTGGATGGGAGCTGCCCTAGGTGACGGCCACACCGAGAAGAAATCACCCAATACAACTTCATGGAATGTCAGACACAATGGAAGTAGTATCCTTACCAGACCAGGGTGACAGGACACCCAGGTCCCGGCAGTGCGGGGGTTCCGACCCTGCCCCAGCTCGGTCGTCATCAAACGAGGGGTTGGCTGCTTTATGTGCGACAGGTGGGACAGTCTCTAATGCGTCTGTCAGCCAAACAAGGAAGGCGATCTCGCTCTCATCGGAAGACGACCTTCCCCCAAGAGGCCCGAGGGGTAGGGCCGGTGACGCCGGGCCCCACGTCATATCAGACGAGGACAGCGGTGTTCCCGGTCCTGCTGTGTCGGAGGCTGCACGGCAGATGGCCGAGTACCTAAAGGGCAATAAGAGCACGCGGGATTCTTTGCCCCTCGCCTCTACCAGCAAGGGAAGGAAGGAGAGAAAGAAAAAGGCGAAAGAGAAGAGGAGAGCGGCAAAGCGGCGTCGAGACTTTGAGTCGGAGGAATCGATCGGAAGCGGAGCCTTGTGGGAATCCCGGACCCACTCCACGAAGGAGAACTTCGACGAGGTCTTCGCCTACACGCTTTGTGCTCAAATTGAGAGGGAGTTGGGCGTTGTATATGACGCGCAAGCCAAGAGTTCCAGGCTTAAGGGCACGGTAAAGAAGAAGATAAAGAATAGCGTCCAGGCAGTAAAGACCCGCACGAGGGCCCTCACTAAGTGCGTCATGGAATGGGGGGACACCACCTCTCTCAGGTTGAAGGCGCAATGTGCTGAGTCGGAATGCGACTCTTTGCGGAGGGAAATTAAATCCCTTCGGGAAGAGTTGGAGTCGGCGCGGGGAGGACGAGATGTAAGAGGCCCCGAACAAGAAACCTTGGAACGAGAAGTCCACGCTCTGCGAGAGGAAGTAAAACTGCTGCGACAAGAGAGGCCGGCAGAGAAGTCGCTGAGGAAAGAGATCGAGGACCTTAAAGCAAAACTCAGGACATCGAAACAGGAGGTTGCAAACTTCGCCATTGAGATGCGACGCCTGAGACTCACATCGGGCACCGTGGTCCGCGGGGGTCTTAGGACGGAGGTCGGCACGCAGATGTCCCTAAAGAGACCTGGGCCGTCTGTCGTGTCGCAAGTGGTGTTCCCGGCTTGCTCGCGCCCTCTGCCGAGGATTGTCAGTCCGGAAGATCCGGACAAACAAGGCCGGGAGCCGGGTGTTAGGGCTTTGCGGGATCGACAAGGCGCGCGCCTAAAAGAGGGGGAGGATGAGCCTGTCTCGCAGTCCCCTTTTGGGAAGCAGGTAGCCCAGCTGGCGGCGTGCGTTGGTGCAAGCAGCAACAACTGACTTTCTTGATGAAGGGGGCCACCCTTCCGGCTGCACAGCGGGCGGATTCTAATGGCAACCAGAAAAAAGAGCGCGGTGGCGGCGAGCGACATCGCCCTCGGACGGAGGACACAGGACCGAAACGGCGGGAAGCCTCCCAGCCGTGGGTGGAGGTGGTTAAGAGAGGCAAGGGACTTCCCCTGGCCCCCAGAACACCAAAGCCCCGAGGTGGTGCACACACTGCTGAGAAAACAGTTCGGGTTAAACAGAGGCCGGCGCCTCGCGTGCGGGGATAAACAGGCGACAAGGAGAAGCCACGGAAAAGACGCCCTCCCAGAGCTGCAGTGGTGGCCATTCGGTGCCCGCAGGGCGAAGGGTCAAAGGCCCAGTATGCGGAAGTCATCCGAGTCGCTAAGTCCCAGGTCAACCTGGGAGACCTCAGCATTACAGACGTTCGCGTCCGGCGAGACATGGAAGGAGGCATCCTTATAGAGATCTCGGGGCCGGGAGGTGCAGAAAAGGCTGATAACCTTGCGACGGCACTTGCCCCGGTTCTCGAAGGAAAGGCAACAGTTTCCCGGCCATGCAGACGGGGGGAGGTCAGGCTCACCGGTTTGGACTTATCGGTGGAGCAGGCGGACGTGGTCGTCGTGGTTACGTCTGAGACGTACGGGCTCTGCAAGGAAGGGGACGTCACACTGGGTACAATCGCGGAGGGCCGCGATAGACTCGGTGCTGTTTGGGTGCGTTGCCCCTTAGGGGTGGCAGAGCGACTGGCAGAGGCCGGCAAGGTCCGTGTCAGATGATCCACGGCACGGGTCACTCTGTTGCTCACCTGCCAGCTTCAGTGTTTCAGGTGCCTGGAGTTGGGGCACCTGAGACAAGCCTGCCGCAGCGAGATCGACAGGAGTCGATGCTGCTACCGCTGCGGCAAGGAAGGTCATGCAGCGAGAGCCTGTACGGCACCTCCTCGCTGCATGCGGTGCAACGCTCGCGGCCTAAGCACAAGCCACAGAGCTGGTGGCCTCGCATGTTCCTCGCGGACACAGGGTCGCAACGGCGGTAAACGCCCACCGGTACGGAGGACGGGGAAGGCCGTAGAGGCCATGGAAGTTGAGGCCAACAATGGACCGAGTCCTACAGGCCAATCGCAACCAGTGCAGAGCGGCGCAGGATCTGCTTAGGTAGGTCATGCTGGAACGGAAGATGGACCTAGCAGCGGTCTTAGAACCCTGCTGGATCCCCACCTCGCCGCAGTGGGCGTCGGACCTGGACGGTGTCGCGGCAGTGACGTGGACGCGGAGGGCCAGCCGCGCGGTGACGGAAGTTGTGGCCCGCGAACACGGGTTCGTGGCGGTACGTTGGGGGAGATGGTAGTGGTGAGCTGTTACCTCTCTCCTAACCGCGACAGAGCGGCCATCAGAGAAGTGCTTGACACTCTTCAAGACACCCTGGAGAGGATCGGGGGCGAGTTCCACCTCGTACTAGGCGACTTCAACGCCTGGTCTGTGAGGTGGGGCTCGTTCAGGACAGGCCTACGAGGTAGACAGGTGGAGGATTGAGCGGCGCGATGCGGGCTGCACCTCTTAAACAGAGGCAATGCGCCCACCTGCGTCCGGGCACAGGGAGTGTCCAGAATGGACCTCTCCTGGGTTTCGGCGGGAATGGCATTTATGGTCGGAGGGTGGCAAGTCCTCTCCGAGGAGGAAACCCTGTCTGACCATAAATACGTAGTAATGGAGGTCGCGAAAGTGGAGGAGGTGGTGGCGCGTCCTGGAGCTGCCTGTTTTCCTAGGTGGAGGATGTCGGAGTGGTGCCTGGATCTGTTCAACGCAGCAGTTCTGACGGCGGCGTGGAGCAACTCTGCGATCACCGGATGGACGGCTGAGGAGGAAGCGCAGTGGCTCACGAGAACAGCGACAGACGCGTGCGACATCTCAATGCCGCACGCGGGACGGCCGGGTCCTCGCCGCCGCATGTATTGTATGGTGGTCCGCGGAGATCGCCCGCCTGCGGGAGGAGTGCGTGCTTCGCCGCAGGAGGTTTACACGCGCACGGCGCCGAAGACGCGATGCAGCAGAGGTGGTGGAGGGGGCACGGGTCCAGCTTCGGGAAGCACAGAGGAGGCTGCGGACGACCATAACAGCGGCCAAGAAACAGGCGTGGCAGAAGCTGAGTGCCACACTGGACAGGGACCCGTGGGGCCTGTCATACCGGGCGGTCTTGTCCCGCCTTCGCTCTCCGAGTCCGGGCGTGACGGAGTCGCTCGGGGTGGAGGAGGTTCGGAAACTGGTTGTGTCTCTGTTTCCAGCTGGAGAAGAGGCTCGTCCGGAGCCCTCGGCTCGCATTCCGTGGAGGGAAGAGTATGCGGTGACCGGGGACGAGGTGGAGGCGGCAGTTAGGCGCATCAAGGGGCGACGAACAGCTCCGGGGCCGGATGGGCTCACCAATGCGGTTTGGGCTCGCATGTGGAGGCTAGTCCCGCGGCGCGTTACGCGCTGCTTCTCGCAGTGCATGGGGGAAGGAAAGTTTCCCGGTGCCTGGAAGCAGGCCCTTTTGGTCTTGGTTCCAAAGGTGGCCCGACCGGAAAGTGCCCCCTCGTCATACAGACCCCTGTGTCTGTTGGACGAGGTGGGCAAACTGTTCGAGCGAGTCATCGCCAGCCGCATCGAGCAGCGCCTGGCTGCGGGGAGAGGATTGGCTCTCGGGCAGTACGGATTTCGCCCGGCGCTTTCCACGTCGGACGCCGTGCTGCGTGTCCGGGAGCTCGCCAACGCGCACACCTCGCGCGGTCGCGTCTGTGTCGCGGTCAGCTTGAATGTAAGGAACGCGTTCAACACGCTGTCCTGGGCGGGCATCCGGGCGGCCTTGAGGCGGTGGAACCTACCCACGTACCTCTTGGCCGTTCTGGATGAGTACCTAGCGTCCCGCAGAATCGTGTAGCCGTGCCGGGATGGCCGGCTTAGGTCGCGCCGGGTCACGAGGGAGATGCTTCAGAGCTCCGTCCTGGGCCCCCTGCTGTAGGACGTGGGGTTTGACAGCGTGCTGCGTGTCCGGCTGCCGTGGGGCAGCAGCGTGGTGTGCTACGCCAACGACACGCTCGTCTTTTCGGGCGGGGCAGACGACAACAACGCATCGTTTAATGCCACCCTTGCCGTTGCGGCCGTTGCGGAGCGGATGGCGGAAATCGGATAGGCGCTGGCGCCCCAGAAGACGGAGGTAGTCGTCTTTTGCCCTCACGGAGTACCAGGCGACCCGGTACGGGTCATGGTGGAAGAGACCCAAGTGACTGCTCAACCGAGCATGAAGTACTTGGGTCTCATGGTTGACAGCGAATGGACCTTCAGGGTCCACTTCGCGTACGCGGCAGACAAGGCGCATCGCGTGGCTGCGGCATTGTCGCGACTGCTCCCGAACTTACGTGGCCTCAGGGAGCAGACACGCCGCCTGTACCTGGCCGTCGTACACTCTGTTCTTATGTACGGCGCGCCTGTTTGGTGTGAGGCCATCGAGCGGAGACAGGCGGTTGCGCCGTACGCCGCAGTGCAGCGGACGATGGCGTCCAGGGTGGCCCGTGCATACAGGACGGTGGCATTGGAGGCCCTCAGGCTCTTGACCGGGGTTCCCCCGGCGGAACTGCTAGCCAGACAACAAGCGGACAGATTCTCCCGCATCCGCGAGTGCCGGAGAGAGGGAGTTGAGCTCACACCGAAAAGGGTGGAGCTCATTGACTCCCAGGTGCAGAGGGCGCTAATGCGCCGATAGAGGGAGAGGGTGAGGGCACCTTCGGGCCACGGAGTTCGGGTGCGAGACGCCATTGCTCCGGTGATGAGCCGGTGGTTGAGCGGGGCAAGAGGAGAGCTCTTCTTCTACCTCACTCAGGTTCTCACCGGGCATGGCGTCTTCAATGTCTATCTCTGCCGACGAGGTAAAACGGACTCTCCAATGTGTGCCCACTGCTATGGGGCAGAGGACACTGCTCAGCACACATTGGAGAAGTGCCCCGCGTGAGCGGTGCAACGGAGGGCCTTCCGTTTAGTGGTGGGAGACGACCTGTCCCTCGGGGCGGTCGTACGAGAAATCCTACGCGACAAGAGGCGCTGGCAGGCCTTCCAGCGCTTTTGCACCGAGGTCGTGTACGAGAAGAAGGAAGCCGAGAGAGCTCGGCAGGGCCAAAAAGCCGGTAGAAGAATGCGCCTAAGAGATTAGGCGCATTCGCCTGAGAAAAGGATATGTCTCCTTGCGCGTAGCTGAGAAGATGACAGCCACCAACGGAGGGAGGCGGGAGCCTCCCTCTGTCATTGCACGTGGCTACAGGAGGTGAGAGAGAGTGGCGTGGCCCAACTCTCCTCACACGTTGTAAGGAGGTAAAGTGACGGGTAGTCACTTTGTAAGAAAGAAAGGAAGTGACGGGTAGTCACTCGGGTACTGGAGGGGATAGCCGCGAAGTTATAGCCGCGAGGTTTTCTAGGGTCCTCTCCACCTGGTGCAAGAAGGCCACCTTGGGGTTTTAGTGGGTTCGAGTCCCACACTATCCTGTCACTCCCCCGGGAGATGGAGTGTGCGAGGGCATTTCCCCAAAAAAAAAAAAAAAAAAAAAAAAAAAAAAAAAAAAAAGGTTAGGGGTTACCCCTTCTAGTTGAGGGACAAATGTAATTTTATGTGGTAGCAAGGTAAAGCTAACTTAGCTGAACAAACTTTGTCAAGAAACATACCCCTTCTTTGTTGTTGTTTTCTTGCTACCTGGCCTCAAAGTTTTGAGCCTTGAAATTGTTGTTTTTCGTTTGTTTTTTGTTTCTTTTGTTTTTTTTTGTTTTTTGTTTTTTTTGTTTTTTTTTTGTTTTTTGTTTTTTTTTGTTTTGTTTTTTACGATAATACACATCTGACAAAACTCGCATTTAGACGGATCGAACATCTCGGTGTATCGTATAACAAATACGAATTTCCTCGAACAGGTTTTTGTATATATTCCTAAATGATTACATTACAATGAGACGTAATGTGTATCAAATCTAGTAGTAAGAAACATCTTATTGTCAATAAACTTCATGTCAAGGCACTGACATGTTGTATATGTCCAAGCTGTTTCCTCAACTCTTAAATATTATATTTTTCTGTGACTATCCACTGTGACGTTTTTCACCTGAAGACTTCATGTACGTATCTGCGTTGAAATTGTTATATACAGATCAAAAATGTAAAAATTATTTTTTGAAATAACAGATGTATCACAGTTTATCTGAAATAAGGAAAATACTCCCAGTAGTGTTTAATCGAACTCTATTTTTTCTTTCTATTTTATCTTCACTCTAACAGTTCTTGCATACAAATTTTTTATGCTACGCATGCGTGAAATTGCATAGTTCTGACGCGTGATTAGCGTGCGAGTGTTTAACAGTCATAGAGAGGAGTAACAAACACGATAGGAGCAGTAGATGAACTGAAAAAGTCATTTGTAGTAAAAATAAAGGAAACGCTGCAATAATGTTCAGAGAATATTTGATAAAAATAGAGAAAAGAAATTAAAAAACCATAGAGCCTATGGTCCCGGCAGGAGGTGGATATTCAAGTTTTACGTAAAAGTGTATTTCGGACGTTTCGATCATTGTTGAAAATAGAGAAACTTGATTTGTATTTTATTAGATTTTATATTTGCTTGATTTTATGATTCTTAAGTTTTAAATAGTACATATCAAATGAAAATAGGCATTTGATATGTATTTAGTACATATCAAATGAAAATAGGCATCTGTTTTTCTAATAAATGTTCAACGTTAGAACTGGATGATATACATAATCGAGTGCTCTTGTGGATTGCTCGCTTTTGTACCAAAGGCACGTTAATCTGTCCTACATAAAACAAAATGATTCTTTTTGCTATTTGAATGCAACCATAGCTAATTAAGCATTTTTCTTATAGAAAAATTTAAATTAGTATTTTTCTCTACGAATTTCTTGGCTTCTCTTACAAGTTTATTAAACTTCCGTGCACACAACCTGACGCCACTGAGCGAATTGTATGACACGCATTTGGGTCTGTATAAAACCCGGATGAGTCATTGGTGTGTATCAAATTCTGATATGTCTGTTCTTCTTTCTCTGTGTCGCCACAAAAATGATCTCATGTAAAGTAAGTTATTCAGCTCGAGACTAAAGAAAATAAGACAGAAGACGTCTCGATACACAAATAGATATTACTAAAAAAAAAATCTCTCGGTCATTCAATGTCTACGGTACCGTAAATCAAGTGTGAATTTCTGATCGTTGAGATTGAGTTTATTCATCACCCTTTGTATGACAGAAAAAGTCAAGAAAATTATTAGAAGTATTGTGGTAAGAGAGAGGGAATTAATCGGGTTTGGGAAAGAGAACGAACGTTGATTGGTCTTCTCTCGAGAACAGTGGGGGCATAAAACCAGAAACGCGATGACGCGTCAGAGACTCACACAGAGCCGTAGATTTAACTATGAACATTTCTTCTTTTATATTGTATAAATAAAATAAATCAAGTACTTAATAGAAATAAACTCCAAAAAATCTCTTAATACTATATTTCTTTTAACATTAAATTATTTTTTTTAAATTGATATTAACATGTATTATTTCTAGAAACGTGTTCGGTATGAGAAACGATGTGGATACAAGTCAAACTCCGTTTTGTGCCGATCCTGGCGGAGGGGAAGGCTGGTTGTCCTGAGAGAGGAGACCAGAAGGAGGGAGGACGAATGACGGGCAGCCGGGCGCCGGGCGCTGCTGTTACCTGGAGTGCCCGAGTGCCCGGTGTTACATGCTGTGAAAGCAGTGGAAGTGCCGACCGTGCCAACCGATTAGTCAGTGTTCCGTTGTGATTCCGTCTTGTTGCTATCCTTAAGTAACGTTCGTCTACTGTTCGACGGTGCCTCTGGCTGGCTAGAGTCAAACTCACGTCAACTGACAGGTCAGTGCACCTTTCTACCGGCTATTATGAGTTAATCGTTGTGACATTGTCGTTTTCCGTGGTGTCTACTGGCAAATTAACGACACATCATTAAAATAAATCAGTATGAGTATATCACGAATTCCTTAAGAGAAATATTTTGAAGATATTTTTTTAAACGTCTCTTGTGCATTCTTGCGTTTCTTGGCGCTCGCTCTCAATTATCTGAAAAGATTACAGAAGTGACAAAACATCTCTCTTTCCTTTCGTTTTTTTTTGTCTCGATTCACAAAAGAGTAAATCTTTATATTTCACTTCAAATTGACCCAAGAATCTGTCATTCGTCATGTCATTTCGACATGGTGAGACGATACAGATCAACTTTTATATTGCAATTTATTTCGTTGTCGAAGCAAAACAAATGATGCGGCAACGAGCGCAAACAGCCGGCGTCTTCTCGTTATATTCTACTGTGATTCGATCGCGAATCGCGGAAAAGGAACTAACAAAAAAAAAATAACTTCTACAGAAACGACAGTAGCTGTTTTGTTCGAACTTTGATATTGTAAAAAAGCTATCATAAATTTAATGTTATCAATTTTTTGATATACGTTGCAACTTTCGAAACTTTTGACATGTGTGTAATTTATCGCAACGTGTTTCTCATAAACATGTCGTAGGAATCTTTATGTCGAGGTTTAAGCTTTGTTGTTACAGAAACATGTTGAATATTTAATCGCGACAATGATAACAAAACATCGAACGAAGCTCGAATTTTTATGTTTGTGGCATGATGAATCAAAATCGATCTTGGGAAATATTTTCTGAAAATACTCTGTATACCGACAGTGACAGGAACATGACCGTGAAACACATCTTACGTGTATTTTCTTAGTGTGTAAAATTGTTAGCTACATGCAGATGTTTGTTATCGCCGGCCGGGCCTGCATCTAGATATCGATCGGCCTTTCAACGCAATCAAAAATGGACCCAGGGGTGTGGTCGAAAGGCGTCTCTCGGACAGAAACAACGTGATTTCTTGTCTCGATTATCGTGCGACGGCTTCAGATAATGTTCTTGGTGGAATATGACGGACAGTCGGACGAAACGCCGAAGAATGATTCACCATTTCAATGATTATTCCGCGCAGATTAATGCTACCTGTTTATTATGTATATACAGTATTTTGCTACACACACACACACACACACACACACACACCCCTCTCTCTTTCTCTGTGCACAGTGCTAATATATTTGATTTACGTGTATATTAGATTTTCGTTACAAAATGCGATGACAAACTATTGTAATTCATCGTCCCGCGATAAATTCACAAATGCGTTTTATCGTTCGTGTTTTACGCGTATCTTGCATTGTATCTTATTGCAATTATAATGCACACACTTGAGAATCGATAAGATTAATGAATATAAATTAATGAGACGGACTTAATGAATAAACTAACAAAAGTCGCATAAATTTGAGAATTTTAAACGCTCGGGTAAACGACCAAAAAATAAATTTTGTATTCGTGATTTTGTCTTCAAAAATGCAAAGAAAAAAAAAACATTAATCGCGTTGTTTCTCGGCGTATGATGTAGATCGTTTTGATCATTGAAAAAACTTATCTTCTTCGTTTTTCGTGTATGAACGAGCAGGACTGTAAAATGAGATAGGGCGTGGTTTTGACAGATGAACTCACGACGACGACGTACGAAGCGCGCATACACACATGCATTTTTCTGTATTCGATTTCTGAATTCTGGTTTTAGCACATACTGCGCCGCGCGTTTCTTTACGCGTGCAACACAATCACTGAAATAAAACTCAATTATCTTGATTTTATTGTAAAAGATTATAAAATATTCACAGGCCAAAAGCTGTTGATAAACGTAAAAAAAGTAAGATTAAAATTGGTTGTGTTCGTTTTAATGTTTTGAGTGTTTAATTTTTTTTTGTTTTTTGTTTTTTAGTCTGAAAAGCACCGTTTGTTAGTTTTTATTCGTGCTTTTTCGTGTGCTTTTTATTCTCCCGATTTTTCGATAATTGATTTAGTATTTTATAAAATACGATGTTATTCAACATATTCGATATAATATTTCTATTTGACGTCGCTCGAAGATCCGAACGTCGTTCTCTCGTTCGAGTGATTGAGTGAAAATTCAGATACGATCAAGGTTGTGTGTGCAGGTGCTACCTACATATGCAGGTGAATGCAAAATGCAAAATGGGGGAAAAAGCAACGGCACCTTTGCAAAACGTTTAATACTTAAACTGCAAACGTTTGTTTGGCACCTTCTATCTGTAAACCAGGATTTTATGACCTACTATATTTTCTGTATGTTAAATAATTTTATTATTATGACCTACTTAATTTTCTGTATTTACTGTAAAGTCATAGAAAAATTCTGAACAAAATTTATGTAGTATCTTTAAACCTAACCTCTACTTTGCAGATTAATTACAACATTTTGGAAAAAATTAATTTTTTTAAATACTTTTTTAAACGAAGTAACTCGAGTAAAATCATCACTCCCTACGTATAATCTCGTAACCAAAACGCACATTTTAGAGAGCAGTTTAAAGGTTTAAAACTTTATGTTTAGTTAAGAGATGTTTTCGGTTTTCAATTTTTAACTTACTTATGAATAATAAATCAATTTTAATTTCATATTATGAATATTTTCTTTTTAATATTTGGTAACCAAAAGAACATGACTTTCTAAGTGTCATTATGATATGAACTGAAAATCCTTTATGTGACACTTATGTAATTATACGTAGGGAGTGACAAAATGTAGTATTTTGTTTAAAAACTCGTAACT
>QVNV01016027.1:0-25114 GCA_014825455.1 Pseudomyrmex pallidus | reverse complement strand
ATATATATATATATATATATATATATATATATATATATATATATCTCTTGTATCGACAGTAAAAACTCACATTTGCATCAGTAGCGCGTAAATATCACATCGGTACTTCTCATTGCCAATACGTGACATTAGAACTATTCCACATCGTGGAACGCGAGAACGTGAATTTACTTCATCAAACTATCGATGAATGCACGCAATGAGCGAACACAGGCACGCGCGCTTGCATGCATTCGCGCGACGTCATGCCGGTGCCTATTGCGGCCGGTTAATTACAATTACAGCAATCGATATCGTTTGTGCTCGCGCTGCTGTGTAAGTGCGCGCCTGCGCTATGTATGTATTTGCGAGGTGAGAGAAAGATACGGAAGATATACACACAGAAGTTGTAACGAACGCGAGCGGAATGCATCCGCGGCATGCGTGCGTGCGCCGACAATGCGCAACGCGCGATTCTACGTTGTTGCCGCCGGAAAATCCGATCGGATTGAAAACAAAATCAATTTAACCACATTCGTTTAATTAATTGCATTTGGACGAGAAAACACGTCGCTGTTTAAACGACCATCGTCGCTTACATGTGATTAGCGAGAAATAGAATAATTGTTTTAATTTCTTCTCCGGATATATACATATATATACATATATATATATAATATATATATAAAAATATATATATAACATATATGTAAAATAAAATTTTATATATATGTATATATATATAAATATTATATATATATACAATATTGTGTATATATATATTGTGTATATATATATAAATATTATATATATATATACACAATATTGTGTAATGTATATTGTGTGTGTATATATATATTGTTATATATATATATATATATATATATATATATATATATATATATATATACTGTCCTTCTTAGCTAAAATATTCTTTCTAGCATATCAGAATAGTCAACAAAACTGAGGTTTTGTTCTTTTGTTCGTGCCATCAGTAGTTAGAACAAATAAATTAGACATCCGTTAAATTGAATATTGAATATTAGACACTTTTTAAACGTCTTATAAGCCTTTAGGACTTTCTAGCTTCATTTAGAAGATAGAACATGTGTGGAACTTCCAATATATTTTAATATATCTTGAAAAATGCAAAAATGCGAGATAAAACATTTTAAGTAAAGATGATAAGTTTATATATATGTATATAAACAATATTTATATACATATATATATGTATATATTACATATACAATTTTATTTTATATATATGCAAAATTAAAAAATATATATGTATATTATAATGTATATAATATTGTATATATATTACGGAGAAGAAATTGAAACAATTATTTTATTTGTATCGCTAATCACACGTAAGCAACAATAGTCGTTTAAACAGCGACGTATATATTTTCTTACACACACACAGACGCGCGCGTATATGTTAAATATAAAATTAGTTAAAAGATTGAACAAAAATTTTTATAAGAATTAAATAGCGAGCCTCTAATTTTATTCCCCTTTACAATTCTCACGATCTATTCTTTCTTCACTGTGCAAATTCAAAATACCATGACGGAATTATGAAAGAATTGTTCCTCCTCGAGGTACAATAGGGTTTCACTAGGAAACGCAGAGAGCCTTGGACGAACGGGATCACGGAGGACAGTCGGGCAGAATACGATAATGCGTGGGTCGGCGGAAGAGAAGGTAGGAGGAGAGAAGTGGCAGACAGGAAGCAGCTGGACTTCGTATAGTCGCGTGCCGCGCAGGAAACGCAAGCCGCTCCTGCGAGTCAAGAGCGGGAGAACGAGAGAGAGAAAAAGAAAGGAAGAGAGGAAAGGAGAGACGAAAGAAGCGAGACTCTCTCTCTACTTGCGACTTGCTTGTGCAGGCTGCTCTCTCCGTTGCTTTACCGACCGTACCGGAGAAGAGGAAGAATCGAGTGGCTTGTACGACAAGAGAGAGAGAAAGAGAGAGAGAGAGAGAGAAGGGGGAAAAGAGAGAGATGCCAATGTCTAAGAGGGCTTTTATTACCGAGAGAGAACGTCCTGACACGTGCTCGGGGCATATCGTCGTTAAACGTTTACCAACGGGACCCCTTAATGGCACGCGACGACATCCTCCAGGTGGGCCGTGGTGGTGTCGTCGGATCGTGGGTGTGCATAGGCGCGCGGCACGCGCAGGATGTGCGCGCAAACATCGGATGTGCAACGCGATGCAACACCGATACGCCGCCCGTCGCGCATAAAGAGGGCGAGTTCGTCGCGTTTAAAACTCTCGATAAAATATCGTTCGGAAGTTCGAGCGTCGAAGCGAAGTTTAACTTGTACACAGTACATACACCTTACGTGTCACCGGTATATGTGTACTGTATAGTAGCGCGACTTTACATACTTTACATGTAAAAATCCATTCACGCTATATACAAGATGCAACGTGATGTACGATTATGTCAATCAGTTTAGGGAAATGTTACGCGCCGAAGCCGGTTTGCGATCGTTTACTTCGCACACGATGCGTCATGAATTATTTATTACGATGCGAAGAATACGTGTGTAAATTTTTGTTTAATTTTTCATATATCCGTACAAACAAAATATGTTTTACTTAAAGTATAGATACGTTTCATTTTCATAAAAACAAAAAAAAATTAAAATTAAAATCTTATTATTAAAGGCGGCGAAATAATGTCGGATATTAGTCGTCAAAATAGGACGCGATGTGCAATTGACCCGCTACAAAAAAAAACAGCCTGCAATATTCAATTTAACGGATGTCTAATCAGTCGAACGGAAATCTTCGAGCAAACGCCGCAAAGCGACCCTCGCTCACAGTTGATTTACCATCAAATTATTGAATGCAATGAGGTAGTAACACAGGAACGCGGTGTGCGCCCTCACTATACCACCAAATCCTTCACGTCCCCCCCCCCTCTTCCTCTCTCTCTGTGTTATTGCGGAAGAAGAAAAGGAAAGAGGAGAAGAAAGGGGCACGTGTTCGGATGGCTATCTGGTGAAATAAGAGACCGGAAGCATCTGAGGGGAAGCCGCATTATTTGTTCGGGAGAGACTTTCGATGTGGAGCCGCGTTTCGCGTTGGTCTACGGGGTGACTCGAGCGAAACAAGCGCGCAATCTACGTCGAGACGTCGAGATGCGATTTCGCTTCACGTGCTGACAAAAGACAAAGGCGTATATAAGTTTCCTTATCGCCAGCTTTATTTCTCTTTCTTTCTCATGTTCATTCGAGTGCCTCGAAGTGGACCTCGAAAGATTATTTGATAAATTTTTTAGCCCGATTTACTGCACCTTCGGAATGACGCGATGCTCCGAAGTCATATCACCAGTGTTTCACGTACATAACGTAACAATCTTTCTTTCTTTCTCTCTTTCTCTTTGAAAGTACGCTGATATTTAACATTTTCGTCTTATTAAAAAAACATGTATGTGTACAATAACATGTTTGCAAAACATGTTCGCAAACGTAAAAACTGTGCAATAGTATATGTACGATATGTAAAATAAAATATGACAGTAACTCTTCGTGGCCAGACCTACAAAATGATGACAAGTTGGTCAGACCGGGTCTGTGAGACTCACGCGACTTTAAGATCGAATATCTCTGCGAAAAATTACCATTTTGTCAATTTTGATTGTTTTTTTTTTTTTAATCGAAAGTTTGAACGATTCTGCGTCGAAAAAAAACAAATTGAAAAAATTTCTAATAGTTTCGAAGATACAAGCGTTAAAAAAAGCCTGGTTTTTTCTAGAAACGCTAATGCGCAATTTTTGAGTGGGTCTTGGAGACCTGGAGTGGGTCTGGACTTGAAGGATTAACAATAAGTTCACAATTTTTTTTTAAACTGTGTTCTTTGCAAACACATGACAAGTATCAAATAAGCTGATATGTAAATACATACTAAAAAATATCATTTAAAATTTATAATAATATTATATCGATTACAAGAAGGAAATAACCAGAGAGCCTGTGTTTTAGATTAAATGTGGACGTTCAAATGTGACATAAAACGCAGTGTATTCCGGACGTTCGCATTTGAACGTCCACCTCTAACCTGGACCACAGGCTCTCTGGTTATTTTCTTCTTGAAATTTGTTTCTTCGAGCCTTTATTACAATATTAATTAATATTATATCGATTGTATGTTTTACACAAATCTATTATTGTGTATGATCAGGAATCAATCTGCAACGATGAATGCGATATATAATTGTGCAATATGTTCGGCAAAAGTGCATGTGAATTATAAGTGTGCATGTATCAGTGACATATGTCCGTGTGTTTTTTCACTACACGCACGAAAAGATAAAAATATTCGTCTTCTCGTGAACTTGTCAGGACGAACGTCCTTGCGAAAGACTCTTTTAGTTTTCGCTCGTAAATGCTAAGTGTGGACTTCACCATCCTTCGCTCGGGGCTAAATCGAGAGGAACAGCTGGCGTCGTCAGTGCCAAATAGAGAGAGAGCAGGTTGCGTATAGCCGGGCCGCAGTTGTCTACTCTTTCTCTTTATCTATCGCCGCGTTTTTCTTCCGCCTGCTTACTTCGCTCCCCTACATCGCCGTCGTTTTTCCTCCGCATACCTTCCAACCACCACCCCCGTATTTTGTTACAACAAGCACGAACCCACCTGGACCTCGTAAGGGTTACGAACCCCACTGGTTTTTTACATCCGTGAATTCTAATCTTTATACAAAAAAAAACAAAGAAAGTCGCTTGCAACAGTTAACAAATAATAAAAAAAACTGGCTAATACGGAAAAAACACAATCAAAGTTTACTCAAGTGGACAATAATTCCCCTTTGAATGCGATAACTAATTTTATAGAGAGAACTTATATCAGAATTGTATAACTTATAAACAAATACAAAAATAAGAACTATATATGAAAAATGATGGTAAATAAATTTTTATTTTTTTCATTCAACTTTTCTTTCTATCTCGCGAAGTATCTTAACTTATAGAGAACACACAGATCATATTAAATATTTCATTATTTCTAAGAGATTCTTTCTCTCTTTCAAATTTTCGTCGACAGTCGACGCAACATAAATGTCACGTTTCACCGACATGAGATGAACATTCAGGAAGGAAATTAATCTCTACGTCTTGTTTTGCAACAAGGAGAACTGGCTTCTACACATGTAGATAGTTTTATCGAACGTATCTATCTATTCTATACCGTTACGCCTGACGCCATTCGATACAAATTCACAACACAAAGGGCAGATAAATCGATCACTCGATCGGTCCGCGATATTGGCAGGTCGAACGCTTGCAATGCCGTACGTAAGAACGCAAATGCATCTTCTCGCCAATGTGAATTGTTTATTTTCGTCAGTATCTTCGTCTATCTTATCGCTCTCTAATGCTCTCGCGATTATTTATATTCAACTCTATTTTTTTTTTTTTTTAAATAATAAGCTCGCGTTATTCGACAAAGGAAGTTGCGCCGCAAATTAAATGTATTTTTTTGCGAATGTGATAGAGAAAAGAAATGCACGATAATAATAACACAAACAATGATTTTTCGACGACATCAAGTCGATGTGCCAAATAAATTAGAACTATGACAAAAAAGAGAGAAGTAAATTTGCGTCGATATTCCGATATATATCCGCTCGGGCTATCGCCCATCAATCGGAAATTTACGACGACAGTGTCGTGACTGACCGTCGCGTGGAAACGAATGAAATTCACGGCGCATAGAGAAGACACGCCCGTGTCGACGGCGTGTGTCCGATACACACCGTGGAGTTGTACAGCCGTTCTCGTGGCGTGGCAGCGAAGATAAAAAAGGCCGAAAAAGCACGTCGGCGGGATCCGCGGCAATATGCCAATACGGCAATAAAGCGGGTTCTCTCTCTCTCTCTCTCTCTCTCTTTCTCCTTTCCTCTCGTTGGCCTTTTTCCGAGCGTCTCTTTTTCTCTATCTCGCTCGCGGTGTCGATATAAACAGGCGCACAATGTCGGCGCAAAAATGCCGACAGATGGGATTCCCATCCCTTCGGCTACGTCGCCTGCATGCTCTCACCCATTCCGAGAGCTTCTCCCGCCCCCTCCCTTCCTCATGAAACCACCCACAATGCTCGCTTTCATAGGCTTTCATCGTTTTTCGTCGGTTTCCCGATTCGCGTGATACTACGTACACGCGCATGCCGCGCGCGCGTTTAGGCTTGCATGAAAGAGAGCGAGCCGAAATACAAAGCCACCCTTCCCTTTGCAATAAACGACAGCTACGTGGAAAAAAAAAGTGCGCACCAAGAGAGCGTTCATTAAATTCGAAGAAATTCGCTGCTGTGTTCGCACGCTTTGCACTGTGAAATTCGCGTTTTTTCCATGGATGAGCCAACGTGGACGTGTAATTACAGACGTGTGTTCTATCAATCTTGCGAAATGTAACCGAAGGATTAAAATATAGAAACGCCATTTATTGCAAACTGGCGAGCAAAAACATTTTGTTACGTTTAAGCGGAGCGGAAAAAGAGAGTATGGAAAAACCATCGTGTAATATAATATTGCGACTATATATATATATATATATATATATATATATATATATATGTTTTCGAGAGGACCGTCCGCGTTCGATCAAAAGAGAGAAACGCTCAAATGCGAGAGGCCAGGACCAAAATCCTATCTAGATGCTTAGCCGTTATTGAAATGACATTCGCAGCTGTTTATTCCGTCGTTCACGGAAACACGCCGTCGACAAAAGGGTTTCGAACCATAGCTACCAATTTCCTTGGAAGAGACCGAAAAGAAGGCAGAGTGCGCGCGGGAGGGCAAGAGGGGAAGGTTTGCAATCCGCTCGCATCGCTACTACTCCGCACTATTTCCCGGCCCACTTCGCGTGCGACTTTATCCGTGGCACACACACACATACAAATGGCTTTGTGTGGCTGCCAAAGGTACGCCAAGCTGGCAAGAGACCGTATTTGCCTGGTAAACAGACCGATCTTCCAAGCAATTCTTTAATACACGTCGTGCGTGGGATATGCGAATTCGCCATTGTGTTTGATTGTATTTTTTACGCATGAGATACCCATGTCCCAAAAGAAGATTGAGGAGAAAACGATTGGGATTAATCGCTAAATCCAGACGTTACTCGAGAGTATTGTGATCGTTACAGATCTCTCCCGTTTGATCGTCAATATAAATTTTAACAAAACTATTCCACAGTACCAGAGGCGATTGACAAGTATCCGAAATGATACGCAGTAAACAGCGACAGTAGTTTTACGGTGCTATTGTGGACAAGTTTCATCTGTTGAAAAAAATCAAATGTTGGATCATTTTCGCGTGGTGGTTTATGTTCGCCAAAGGTATAGCCATTTACGGAATCGATGACGTTCTCGTTGTTGCTCGAAAATTTCTTTCTACCGAGCTGTCAGATTCGAAAATTGTAAATGGAAATCGCACGGGACTATATCGGACGAAACAGCTTCCAAGTCTAATAAATTCTCTTTCGTAAAATTAATGCAACATGTACGGTATGAGCGTCCATTATCACAATAATTACTTAAAGCGTCTACTTTGACGAGCTGTCACACAAACGTACGTGCGAGCCAACGTTTGACACTTCAATACGTGATATGTTGTTGCTACGTGTTGTTTCGGATACTTATCAATCGCTCTACGTATTTTCATGTATCATCGTTTCACTTCTATATGTAGTATATAAATAATTGCAAAGTAAACTACACATAAGATGTCTTACATAAAATTGTCGGGTCACGGAAAAGTTGAAAAAAAAAAAAAAACAATGATCGTAAAACAAGTAGACGATTAATAAAATAATTAATCATAAAATGAGGTCGGAAAGAAATATCGCGGAGTAGCGGAAGGGAGGGGGAGAAAAAAAGAGACAATTTTAATAGCAATGAAAACTTTTACCGTCTCGCCGATGATTACGGGGTTAACGAGGCGGCAGTAAGTACCCACTCGTCCGAACGATAATTGGTCGCTGATCGATTCGTGCCGCGAAACAACCCGCGATGAATCCCGCTGCTGTAAATGCGAAAATCTGCCTCGGCCGATGTTCCGATCGGCCGTAACACACTCGCGCGCGAATAAAAACACACGTGTGTGTGTATAAAACCGAGAAGTTATACGCGTCAGCGCGAAATTGCAGTTGCAGATAATTGGAGTGCGGTAGCGACGATGATTGGTCGCGGAATCGAACTTTTTTCTATTTCTGCAAATGCATCCGCGGAGACGCACGGACAGTCAAAACGCGGATAATTCAAAGAACAGATTGCGAGCAGCGTATCGAAGAAACTTGTCGCGATCGATCTTCGCATTTCTCGCGAATTATAAAAAAAAAAAAAAAAAAAAAAAAAAAAAAATGAATCAAGAAAAGATTAATAGGTGTCAACCACGGTAGGTGTGTGTTAAAATATTTTTTATTATGTTTCAGCAAAGTGTTTTGATCGAGGAGATGCGATCTTTGTCAATGCTTACCAGATTTATGGTTAAACCAAATTTATAATTAGCGTGAGGACAGTTCTTAGAAGTCAAAGTCGAGATTGTCATCGCACAAGTGCATGTCAAGCATATCGTTTAATGTAATCCAAGTTAAAGAGTCAAAATTGAAAAAATTCGCTTAACAAAAAAGCAACACACTAACTTAATCTGTCACATAGTCGAAACAAAACCGAATAAAATGTTTTAGCACACAATCAGTTTGTGTTTGGACTTTTATTGGCCTTTTCTTATTTATTTTTTATAACGGACAATTATTAATCGTGCTATTAATTATCATAAAATCATTTCGAAACTTTTTTAATAATATATTAATTAGTAGTAGTATAGAAAAATATGTTGAGTCACGTATCCCGCAATCGCTAATTAATAAGATGCTGCTCCTCAAAGTGTAAATTGGCACGACGCGAGAGAAAGCGTTTGAGATGTAAGTATAAGGCCAGCGAAAGAATTCGATCTCGCCGAGATCGGTGTGGCGTTTCGAACTGGATAAACGAGCGAAGAGCACGCAAGGAGCAACTCCTGACGAGCATTGGCAGGTAGGTACATCGTCAACGCGCTTCTGGACGTTAAACCACCAATATGGGAAACGTTATATAGGGATTGCGGATTCCCCGCAGGGCTTGGTATCCCTAAGTAATCCTTAGAAGTGTGTGACGAGCACGCACGGCATTCTGACAATTCTCACGATTTCCTATTTACGTCAAGCTCTCGAATCCCGAGACCCTGAGAGAGTTATATCCACCCGCTTGTGCACGAATCTCCAACCAAGAGATCACATGGTTGTCCTTCGGTTGTTGTCCTTCAGGTGCGTTGGAGTTCCTTCTCGCACGTACCTATACGCACGGAACAATTCCGCCTTGCCCACGACAATGGTTATTCGGCGCAACGTTAAAACCATAAATTTACAAACTAACCCCTCTGCAAAATGCGATTGATGATGCCGCCAGGACAGTTGGATAGATTCTTTCATAGATCTTTCTCTCTCTCTCTGTACTGGCAGATTCGTGATTCGGAATAAGTTAAACCGATTAGTCCGCGCAGCTACGGGTCAACACCTTATATTATTGCTATTTTAACGGCGCAACAATAACTGTCGGCCATATAAAGAATGCGCGGCGGGTGACTGCCGGTGTCTCTTCCCTGTCACGGATCCGAAATCTTGCTTGTTTCGTGTCATCATAATCGATCCGCGCGTGAACCGAAATGTGTCTTTGAAGAGAATAAAACTGACATAAGATGCCTGCGTAGTCGCGCTAAGAAGGTTTTTAAGCTTTTTCGAGAGAAAGCGGTTTTCTCAAGCAACAAATTCACGAGCAAGTATTACTGTCGAAAGGATAATCGTGTCACGAAAAATCTTGTGTTATAAGTACGCATACACAAAGAACATCAGTAAAGAAAAATAAAAGAATCTGAGTGAATAAATTATTTTTGACAAAGTATTGACGTCGATTAGGTGAAGTAAATGACAAGTTTTAAAAGGATGCTGAATCGTTCTGTTTTATCGGCTTACCATGAATACAGTCTTCGGATTTTTGTCGTACTTACTGCACAAATTAGAAAACGGTTTTCCAAATTAAAAGAAAATAATACGTCTAAAGACTCACTGCAGGAAATAAATGTTTCTGAAACAAAAACATTTATTATTAAGAAAATTGACTAAGCTAACCTAACATAAACTTCAAACCTAAAATGTTTTCGTTTCGGAAACATTTATTACCTGCAGTGAGTCTTTAGACTATTTTCTTTTTAATTTGAAGAACCGTTTTCTAATTTGTGCAGTAAGTACGACAAAAATTTAAAAATTATAATTCATAGTAGGATGATAAAACAGGATGGTTTAGCATCCTCTTAAAGAACAACAGAGAATTTCTACAAAAGAAAAAATCTAGACTCGTATACTGCCGTTTTTAAGTTAAAATATCCTATCTCGCAGTTTTGCATTTTTCAAGATATATTGAAATATTGGAAGTATTCCACTAATGTTTTATCTTCTAAATGAAGCTAGAAAGTCCTAAAGGCTTTATAGACGTTTAAAAAGTGTCTAATTTATTTGTTGTAACTACTGATGGCACAAACAAAAGTTATAAAATCTGAGTTTTTTCGATTCTTCCGATATGCTATAAATAAAATGTTTTAGCTAAGAAGGAATGTATATTATAATAAGTGTAATTTATAAAGAAATGCGAAAAAAGTTGCAATTAAGTTTTTCTTACACACAGCAATATTTTAATTTTCCAATTTGTCTTGTGTGCACGTGCTACTTCATCTCTTAGAAAAATAAATGTCAAACGCTGGCTCATTGTCGCACATGTTTATCGCCGAAGTATACGATGAATGATCGATGATCAGTTGTTGATTAAACATTGTTTTTAATCAAGCTAGTTTTTCATATACCTTCAAAAAAAAAAAAAAAAAACGCGGTACAGAAGAATAGCGGTTGTGAAGAAGAAACTACGAGCCCTGGTGTAGAACGTAAATAAAGACACTAAAGCGAGAAGGGTGGGAAATCGGAAGGTGTGACGACGTAGGTAGGTTGTAGTGTGGTGGTATGTCGTAGCTACTCGCATCGTGGGACTTAACGATGGTAGGCGTGGTGGAAGCGGGCTCTTTGCCTTTGTCCTGGCGCACGGCGGTCCAAATTATGTCGAGCGGCACGAGAAAATCAGCTCCGGTAATTGGCAAGCTGTTTGTTTTGTCGCAGACCGTACCGACAACAGATGGCCACGCTCAGTTTTGCCGATGGACCATATTACGACCCGCTATTATCGGGCGGCCGACTAAAATAATTGATCGGTCCCGGATCGGAGCCTTTTCAGAACGGGACCGCTGAAAGCGTGAACGCGGAGGGGAGAGGGGGGAATGATTAAATGTTCAGATACGCATTGTCGAGTCGTCAACAACGAATCTATCTCTCGAGAGGTCGATTTATCGGCGTCGTCAATTAAAAAAAAAGAAAAAAAAATGAACGCCGAACACATTTACAACGTCAGTAAAAAGATTATCACATCAGCGAAAGATATCTAATTATCTAATAACTAATGTGCTGATTCAAAACTGCAAAAAATATAGAGACGATTAGATCATTCGCGAATAACTTTTTTTAATTTGACAATTTGGCTCTTATGCGCAATATATGATCGCGCTGTTGAGCAATTTGCTTATTAATTGCAATTTCCACGAGGCAGATTTCAAGACCAAAGCAATTGTGTAACAGATCTATATATCGACGTTTCCGGATTTGTTACACGCTTGCGAGCAGCGTGAGAATTCGGAAATAAATAATTACACGTCATCGTCTCGCGAACGCACACGAATCACGCGAATATCAGTAAGTAAAATCACTTGCCACACCGGATCATTCGATTACGGTGTTGCGACGATTCGTCGTCGATGCTCCTCGCGCGATGTTACGGATGTTGGACAACACATTCGGAACATTCGTCGGACAAGCGAATCATCGCGTATCAGTTGAGCGGATCCCTTCAAAACAGTCTTCAAGGGGACATTGAACCCGATCGCAAGCGGGTTATGAATATATACACCGAGAAATACATTAATTGCCGGTCACTCGCTCGCTGCAAACTAATTAACTCATCAAAATAATCTCCCGTTATTTAACTCGACACTTGTGTATACATAAATTTTGCTCAGACAAGAAGCAGAAAACAAGAATCGGTGAGCGATTTCGTGTACCGTAAGTACACCGGCGTGCGATACACGACACACATTTCTGCAGCCAACTTTGCGTGTTTCTATGATAACAAGCGCGGCACGACATCTTAGTGAAAAATATTGAGAATATTAGGCCTGAAATACGCGAACGATTTTTTCGCCATAAGAAACCGTCAGAAGCAATGGAACAAGCAGTTATTTTATCATAACGTTTTACAAACTGCAACGCGAAAAAAAAACTAGCTCGTGTATTTCAAGCCTTAATATACGTATGATTTCAGAGAAATGATTACGTCGCAGTAAAAGATCGAATTATTTGCATCATTCGATATTTAACAAGCTACTAAATACATGAAACATGTATGTTAAAAAGATTGTTTCGCGATCAACATCCGACATATGTATTTTCACCGAACACGCGCAATTCGACAATGCACCAACGACTTTTAAAAACGAAATTGGCAACGATCTCATAACTGTAAATCACGTGATTTAAATTATTAGCGCCTGATGCGATAATAGTCAAATTTTTGTGAGATTGTAAAATTAAGATATTGATATTAAAGAAAAAAGAGACCAGAGTTTCACGATCTCTCTCGGCCTTCGTCTAGTTTGACAGAAACAGTTTTCGGCAATATCTAACCATAGATGGCAGCATTCTCTACAGATATATTCGCGAGCGCGAAAAAATATTCTGTACTTCTAAATATTCGATTTATTGAACCACGCACGTTATCATCACGTGACATAAATAATTATAATTAGTCACACTTTATTAGCAATGATTATGTTTACATGTAATTAAAAAAAAAAGATTGTTTACGTGCACGTATATGACACAAAAGAATTTCTAATAAAGACACACACATCTATTTTTTACTACTTTCGTTGCTAACATATTATTCAAACTTGCTTTATATAAATACGGTAACTTTATAAAAAAACATTTGACAAAAGTAAACTTGACGGTCGGTCGGTTATGTATTAAAATCGTATTATATTTTCTCTTTTTTTATGAACCATCGCTCGAGGGTTAGAGCGGTGGTTCCATATTTTATATTTATTAACTATATTTTCTGTGGACTTGGGACAGCCTTTAAATGACGAAGTATAAAAGATTATGGATAAGAATAAATACCTGACACACACACACACATAGTGTAGTTACACAATTTTAATACTTTGTATATTGCTACGAGACATACTTAAGTTGCAAACATGTTTCCTTATCTGCGTTCTCTTACAATCGTATATGAACGACATGTCACATGACAAAAAAATAAAAAAAAATAAAAAAAATAAAAAATTAAAACAATCTTCAAAACAGCAAGCACCCTCGATCTATCTTAGTTGGCAGCGCACAAGGCGCAAACGGCGCCGATACGCGCGATATAATAATTAAGCGAGTGACTTGTCTTGCGAATTATCTTTCGTGAAGCACCTTGTTACAGGATCAAGAGACAGATAATATGTATAGCGGTATGTGCGTGTATCGGGGCTTGTCAGTCTTAAAATATTTATCCGAAAAAAAGAGAGAAGCGCTAATTAATCCGCCGCGTCATATAAGTGCGAGTCGCACATGCGTATCGATGTTAAAATATTATTCGAGCACAACTTGGTTTTATTCAAAAACGTGATGCTTGTACTTGCGGCCAAAAGATTTCTTCTCCGAATAGTACGATAAATTCACAACGTGACAACAACGTGAGTATAAATTACGAAACAAAAGTCACGCGGGAGGAGGACATTCAGGACACAAACCGATATATTTTTGCTCCTCTCCGACTAAAAGGACGAGACAACGTGTGGACGTAAGATATCAAACAACGATGTAGGGTCGCAACAAAATCGATATCAGAGTCCACGGACCGCAAAAAGAGAAGCGAGAAATTGTATCCGGATACTCTAGCGTGGTCCCGGGTTAACGTTAGCGTCTCGTTCGCACTCACACACGAGATGGTATGCGACTCGGACTACGTGTAACTTATCTCAAGTGTTGCCGAGATTGGGCATGTTTTGTTTCTACTGTCCCCCTAATTAGAAGCCGTTTAGACTTTTAGGTAGACCGGAATGAAGTGTGGTCGAGCGAGATCAGGCAGCGCGATAACGTTGCCGGCGATGAGGACGATGGTAACGACGTGGTATGGTATAGGAAGAGGATACCGTCCTCTTAATTCCACAATCCTTGACGATGTTACGCCGCGGTCGCGTATACGAAACGAATCGTCCCGAAGAAGAGACGAGAGAGACCTTCGTCTAAGTCTGTAATGACACCACCAAGTCGACCGTCTCTCCACATCGTGTGTCGAGAGAAGAGGAAGGTATGTGAGAACAGAATCGTCGACCGATACGCCTTCGATCCGCATAGATAAGAATGCATATTTAAAAATGCTTTTAACGAATCGACGCGAGCCAATTGCCCTCTAATAGAAGAATCTTGTCGTTGCCGTTTTTTTTTTGTACCTCAACGTACACACCGCAAGCCGGGTAACTATAAAAGATCTAACGGACAATTGGATTCGGAAAGATATTTATAATCGTAAAACCAATAAAATATTTTTTAATCCATAACATATACTTTCGAGTGAGTGACGATAAAGGCAATGAAACTATTCCATGTCTTCTTCTCTCTAATTAGATATTTAATTAATACACGTGAGAACGAAGAGAATATAGCAGAAGTAAAAAAAGTCGAAAAACTATATTTAAAGATATTTACGTATATAATTACGTGTGTATTTGTATCCTCGTAAGTTACAATATAAAGAAAAGATTTAACACGATGCAATTAACACAAGTACTTAATAAAAGACAATGAGTTTAAAAAATTTTAAACAATGCAACGTTCTCACACTCGAAGCGCACACTATTGAAGAGAGAGAGAGAGAGAACACTGAGAAGATAAAAAGTCATCGCTTAAATTATCTCCGGATAGAAAGTATTTTCATGTGCAAAATAAAAAAAAAATAAAAAAAATTCCGGGGTCGTTGTCAGAGGGCATAGGTAGAGGAGAGAGACTCAAAGGGATCGAGGCGCGTCTGAGAATGGAGATTTAAGGGAGCGACGTAGGTGTGGGTGGTTGCGGGATTTCTGATGGTTTCGTTCTCGTCGTCTTGGTCGTCGTCGTCATCGTCGTCGTCGCCGACGTCGCCCGCAACGTCGTTGCATTCGCCGCCAACGTGACGCCCCTGCGCTTATTCCAACAGGACTCTCATGTATATAACGCCCGTCTACGTGGCGTTTACATTATTCGATCCCGACTCAAATCTAATATTATGAATCACGCGTTCTCGTCTCTCTCTCTCTCTTTCTTTCTTTCTGGGATCCGTGTATAATGGGGTCGTAGGTCGGTCCGCCTCGCATGGAATTCCTCATCCTTCCGCACGATAGCGAAAGGACGAAACAAAGAGACGAGTTTGCGAAAGAATAGAGTCCCGTCTCGCGCTACTATCACTGAAAAGTATCGCGAATATGTTTCCATTTATATGCCATAAACGCAACAAAAGAGAATTGAAAAGGATTTTGCTGTTTGAAATGACGCGACGTTTGTTTAAGCAGATTAATGAATGATAAATTATTTCAATATTTTATTACAAATAGTTACGATGTGTTATAGTAAAGAAAACAAGTTTCACGAAACAATTCAGTCACGCGCAAGTATTTTCATGCTCTTGCTTCGAGCAAACGCAAAATATGCAAATTTTCACTTGCACGTTGCGTTAACAGCAAAACGGCTCGGAAAAAAAAGAGAGGAATCAAAAGAGCGAGCGGCGTTAAAAGACCGTCTGTTGTACGATTTATTGCTAGAATGCGTGAACAAGAGGGAGAAACGAGGCTGAGAGAGGGTGTAACGAGACCGAGCTACGGAGACGACAGAGGAGAGATTTTCTTAAATTGCACTTTGTAGCTCCTGAGAGACCTTACACAGGGATTTCGACGCCCACGGCGAGGGATAACGAGGCGAGCACCGGAGCCCCCTCTTCATGGAGGTGAGAGACACACACCGGTGGGTCCGCCGTCGCAACGTGCGGCCCACGGGGACATAATTGATATCCGGGAAGAGTAAAAGGGCGGCGAACCGGTGGCGCGCGGAGAGCGAGGAAAAAATTACCTCGATGAGTAAGGGGATGGTGGAAGAAAGACACGAAAAGGAAAAAAAACGGAAAAAAGGAAAAGAAAGAGACGAAGGACCACCGCGATCGTACGGGAATCAAACCGAGTTGCCGAAACTCCGGCAAAGGCCACCTAAGCGCGCCCGACAGAGCGCTCTCTGTCTTTGCCGCGCTAACTTCAATCTGTTTTCTTGTTAACCGCATGCCTTGTCTTGCCTCTCTCTCTTCATCTCTCCCGCTAATTGACGGTTACTCGCTGTGCAAACACGAAGTGACCACCTCCGTCCGAACTAATTGCTAATCGCAGCTTCGGCACGAATCCTTCTGCTACATTGACCGTGTTTCTCTTTCATTCTTCGGCAAGTTGGTCTTTGTGCATGCACAACTAAAGTGCGAGAGCTGAAATTCAAATGATCGAGCACTTGACGGTGAAAACGAGATAAGCGAGTGTATATAACCGCGGGATAATTCGATCGCTTATCGCGCGTTGAACACGGCGCCCGAGTTAACGAGTGAACGAATCGTTAATAAAAATGGAGAAGTTTTTACAAACCGTTGTGAACGTGATGACTCGAAGAAGAGTCTCTAGGAGATGCAACCGTTTATAAAATAACACAGAATGAGAAACAATTAAAAATAGATCGAGATTAATAAATAAAAAACCACGAACTATATGCATCTCTTATTGTAAAAATTACTTTATTCTTTAATCTGTTCTTGTTAAAATTAAAAAAATTTTTTTTTTACATTTAAACATACATATGTAGTTTTCTGAATCTTTTGCTTTCACTGACGTTGAATATTTAGTAAACATTAATATTTAGTTAATGTTACAAATTTTTACGTTTTGATTTCCACAAATCTGCGTTTTATAATTCTGATATTGTTCACTTCATGCCACGTCACTGACTACATGGTGCATAATTGCATACTAGCTGATTTTAGAAATTTATTTTTTTCTGAGGGGGTAATAACTTTTTGCAAGCGCAAATGATAAATGAGATCACCTGATTTACACGTAATCGCGTAGAATATATATAAGCATACGCGAGTCGCACAATGTAGTATGTGCAATGCAAGCGAGGAAATCCTAGTTACCGCCATTCGGCACAACGCTAACCATAAATTATAGTAGCGTACCGAGAATATTTGCGATTCCTCGCTTCTGAATAATTGCTGCTGCCTTCAGCCACCTGCAGATGTAATCCTATTACAGTATATTATCCCGCGGCACAAATGAAGCAAAGATTTCACTAGTTGACGCGCAATAGTCTCCAAAAAAATTATATACTATATGTTTGATATATATTTAAATATACTTATATATATATATATTTAAATTTAATAGGATTATGAAAAACAACAGGTAATAAAGAAACTAATTAAAAATAAAACAAAACTTTTTTTATTTAATTTAATGGAACAAATTTTGTCGATTATTAATTGATCAAACACATACATATCACGCAAACTACGTTAGCGCACATGTACATGTTTGCTCGAATATTTCCATGTTAAATCGCTGCCAAGTAGTACATAATCTTCTTTTTAGATCACGAAGTAGTTTTACAAAACGAAGATCAGTCGGTAATCTTCAAATAAGTTTTTGTCAATATAAAGTAAACCACGTAAACCAGAATAAACGGATTAGCCTTTGACGAAGGGATCTTGTGTCTAGATCTTGTGATACCTGCGTACAATAGAAAGGAGCGCGAGAACGCGTGAGAGTCTATTCCTTTTTCAAAGCAACTTTCACTGTAACTTGTCAATTATATATGCAAATAAAATTATGATCAATTTACGTTTCGTTCGCGACAATAAAACAAATTTTTAGATTTATTTCAATTGTTTTACATGTCGAAATGCAATAAATAAAAAACAATAAAATTATCTAACTAGTAAAAGAGAATAAAGAAAAAAAGAAAAATAAAAGAAAAAAGACATTTGTGAAATCGTCCACGTTTTAATACAGATTCTTACTCAAGCGTAGTTTGAAGCCAATTTACGAACAAAAAAAAAAAAAAAAAGAAATCTTACGCCACATTTATTCGTTAAAGCAACAGCAGGATGGGGATCGATAGAGCCCCAATAATCTTATCAAAATTATAGATGGAGATCACAAATCCAGATATGATTCTTACTTCTGCGTTTAAGGGGACAGTGACATCATCGTCTTTCACGTAGCGTGGTCAATGACACAATTACACGGATGATTTTGTTGTGTTTGGTCAAGACTCTCTTTATGCGTCGCTTAGCTCTCTGTATTTGCAATCGCTCCGATTTGTGCACGAAACAATTTTCCGCCTCTCAACGTCAGATTCGTTTATCTTCTTCGAGATCAGGAGCGAAGAAAAGGAACGGAGCAGAAAACCACTGAAAATTTGTCAGCTTGTTTAAGCGCGAACAAAAGCCCGCCCGTCGGCGCGCCGCCGTGCTTCCAAAACGTTGAGATTATCATTGTGCCGATATTTATCTGTCAGTTTCTGGCCGCGGTACCTCGTCTCATTGTCGTGCGGTAGGATCAGTGAATTCTGAGCTGTAGCCCACATTTTTCAGGTTGACAAATAAACGGACAATAAGACATTCCAAAGCGAGTAGAATAACCCCATTTAACTACCGTAAACCTTTTTTTCGTCAGCCTCATTTCGATTCTTCACGATCGCGATCCGGCTTTTGCGGAAAAACCGGATGAAAATTGAACGTGCTTCAAATTCCGTCACGGTCTCTTAAGCAGATTATATTGCATTACAAATTCTTTATTGATTCCTGGGCGAAACATACTAGGCAAATAAATAGCGCATGTAAAACGTAAAAGGAAGTATAAAGAGTTAAAAAAAAAGAGCATAAATATATACATGTACATAGCGTATAAAAAATATATAAACACATACATATATTGTATAATGTATTTATGTAAGAGAAAGAGAAAATTATTATTCTGCCACATACATGTTTATAAAATTTTTTTTTATGTTCTACCGGATCTATTTTTGTGACTATTGAGAAAAATATTTCAAACCAAAAATAATAAGATAATTAAAAAGATACTTAACTTAAATAAATTTAAAAAATCGTAAGATTTTATTCACCAATGTTTGTTGATGTAAGATAGTCACTTTTTTTATATTTGAAGTTTTTGAATAGTATGTATAAATACGTTTATTTTTATTTATTTCTGAAAATCTGAAATATTAGATGTGACGTAAACTATATACATACGCTAATATACGAATTTAGTGACACATTTATCAACAAAAATAAGATGAGAAAAATATACAGATCATAAACTTTAAAACTTACGAGCTTTTAAAAATTTAAAAACTTTTACACCGACCTACTGGAGTTTTGAAGTTTAAATAAATTATCTTTGTATAATTATACTTCATCCCCATCATTAGACTTTGCTACAGATTTTCATTAAGTTGACGGAAGTTAAATAAAATTTCTTTTGTTATATTCAAACGTAATAAATTTAAACATTTGCGAGATTTAATAACATTAATATATTGTATATATTTTGTATTTTTAAGCAAAATACAAATATGCTAGTAAAAGTGCACTCTTCGCACGTTAAAACAAACACTTTTATATCAATCTTCCGTATCGAGCGAGCGTTTTACTGTCGAGCAGAAAGTATGCCGCAGAACCGTGTATTCTGTATTTGTTAACATCAGCCGGAAAATTTGTTATCCAGCATAAATTTAACATCCGACGATATTAAAACCGTTTCAAACAGTATCGCAATAAGATAAGAAGTAACGCATAATTGAATGTTAAATATAAATGTCGAAGTTAAAAATTTATTTAATGTAAATGTGATTTTTATCAACTGCGTAAAAGTACTTACATTACTGTCTCATCAAATTTGGATATTAATTAGTTACATGTATACATGTATATAGTATTAAAATGTGTTATAGTATTATTTTTAATTTTTAAGGTAGAAAATAAAGAACAAACGCATGCGATCAAAGCTAGTTTTGTTTTTCAATTAAAGACTTACCACATTGACGAAATCTTGGAATGTCACTGCCTCAACACCCGACTCTTTTGCTCTTAGCAGAAGTATGTCACGTTTATTCGCCGGTATCTCTGTCTTCCATTCGGGGCTCCTCAAAGCTGCTAGGAAGTCCTCCAGCGGTATCTCTCCAAAACCCTCTGGATCAAACTGATAAAACAAAAGAACGATATCTAATTATTATAGTTTTAGCGAAAACGAGATAAAAATTAAAAAACTGTATACACACCTTGTCGAAGAGCAGTCGCCATTTCTGCGGCATAACAAACAAATTTTTATTTCTTTTTTATCTCAAACACTATATATATTTTTTAAAATGTAGTAAAAATATGTGCGTTAATCACGATTTTGACAGAACTCACGTCATTAAGCAGCTCCCGTCTGTATTCGGACTCGTCGATATCGATCTCTGAGGCCAGATCGGTGTGATCGGTAACGTATCCATCGTAATGAGCGCTGTTTGCCTCGCTGCGTGCGTACTCTTCCTCCTCAACAGCGCCGGCGATGGTCGGTATGGAAGCACCACTAGCCAGCAGCATTACCGTGCGCGGCACGAGGTCACCGGGTAAATCTCCTCATTCCTCCCTCTTCCGCGTATTTTCTAAAATACAAAAGGATGTTATGTAATTAAAATCCTTTTACTTTTCAACCAATCGATCCTGCGAACACTGCGTGAATAGCACTCGACATTTTCACATATTTGTAATTATCGTAACGGCGAGAGTTTTCACAAATCTCGACATTTTGTTGATAATAAGTATTTAAAACTGTATCGTTTAAGTAATTTATCGATACTTTAATTGCGAGAAGGATTTATAATTCATTGGTTAAAACAACAGGTGAACTAATACAGCGCACTTGACAAGAAACATTCCGAGACAACTTCGAGAAATAATGACGTAATCCGACTCAGAAAATATCTAACAGCCTGATGGGACCGACAGAAATAAGGGTGCAAGGGTGTATTGATCGTCCTTGCACTCCTTAAGGCACGTTAGAGCAGTGCCCTTGAAACTAGCTGGCCTCTCTAAAACGGCGCAGCGCGTGACGATGTGGCATAGCGTGCTCGCGCGGCGTTTCCATGGCAATGCACCCACGATGGGACTGAAAACGTGTCCGACTATCCGCATGGTACGCGCACTACTATGCATATAGGATGCATCGCGTAGTGTTAACACACACATGATTACACGTTATCGATACATTGATATTGAACAAAGATTTTTCAAAAAATCATAGTATTGAATTATTTTATTTTTTAATATAAAAAAAAGGAGTGCTTGTATTGTAATTTTATGTGAAGAATGCTGGATTGCACGACACGTTTTAAAGGGGCTCTGATGATTAAATTTAAATTTAACGTGATTCTAAAGATAAAAATTTAAATTTAAAATCTAAGAAGTCTTTTAAATAGATACTACTTCAAATTAATTATCAGAATAATTATTTATTTAAAATTTAAATTATATAGATTTCTAAATTTTTTAAATCATTTTTTAGATATTTTCCTTAATGTTTTTTTTTCTCGTTTCTATCATCAAAAATAATATTTTTCGATGTTTTATATATCAATCTTGACATTTTTGTAAAGCGACACAAATTCAATAATCATAGTGTAGTGTCTTTGTCTAACAAGTAAAAAATGTAAAAAAGTTTTGTAAATAAAAAATTTTTGTAAGTGAAAACTTTAATCAAAATATATTCACATAATCAGTCTTTACACAAATATAAAAAATCGTTCATCCTCTTTTGCTGTTTATACACGCATGCTAGACCACCCTCTTCACGTTTCGTACGAAAGTAAAGTGTAGGCTACTTCTTAAGAATTTTTCGTCTCAACCCCGCATTTTCTCCCGTTTTCCCCTTATCTAGTTCTTCGTGTATCGCGCTGCGACGATGTCTCGTAGCCGTGTTGTGCAAAACTTAGGGGCTGACGAATGTAAGGTCATTGACCCTGGTTCTAGATGTAAAGAACGTAGAGTTTGCTCAGAAAAAAACCAAAACTGACACAATTTCAGTGTATCTTGTCACTTCTTTAATGTGTTTTGCATTTCTAAGATATAGATAGAAACTGTGATGTATCAACGTTATATAAAATCTCAAAAATATTATATTTATAGTAGTTTTAAAAACTTTAAAGACTAATAACTTTGTAGACTTTCTCGTATTAGTTACAATTTAGCAAGATTTTTTTTAAAATGCTTTTGTAACTTTTTTTTATTTCCTTTTTTCTATCTCTCTCTCTCTCTCTCTCTCTCTCTCTCTCTCTCTCTCTCTCTCTCTCTCTATCTGTCTGTTTGTCTGTCTGTCTGTCTCTCTCTCTCTCTCTCTCTCTCTCTCTCTTTCTCTCTTTCTTTCTTTCTCCTCTGATGGCATATCTTTTTACAACTTCACGTATTATATTTCTCTAACGTTAAGCCGTAATCCTTGTAAGACTTGTATGGCGCGTCACGACAACTTTGAACACAAGACACGTGAAACAAGAATAGCCATGCAACGTTACTGGGCGCACTATTACTTATGCATATGAGTCAATATGAAAGAATCCTTATAAATACACACTTATTTTCTATGTATGAAGTAGATGTGCTTAAAACTATTTGTTATATTATTTTATTAATATTAATATTATTGATAATTACGTTATTTTATTAATGTTATTGATAATTGGAAAATTAAACAAAAAATATTTGTAAACTGGCTTATCGTTATATGTAAAAAGTTTTTTGTGCTACTGCAACTTGAAATTAATGTTATGTCGAAAATTTAATATGTAAAATCTTACCTGTCACGATATAGATAGGAAACATAGGCCGTCGTTGATAAACATCCAAAAGTGAGCAAACAAACAGAGGCACATTTTCAAGCGCGGCTTCAAAACCTCACGATTCGCTGGCGACACATTTCAAAAAGGCGCGCAATTGTCACAGAAAGTAAAACAAAAGAAATTCACTGTGCCGCGTTTGACTACATGCACTTGATACAAAATTTGTCCAAAGTCTTGACCTTTCGAAGATATAGAGAATGTTATTTCGAGACTTGCTGGCTAGCACGCGATACTTTCAGTCGACTGGAAATCACGTGACATATTCTCCCGGCGACCACGTGATATATCAAAACATGAAATAAAAGTTCAGTCTTATGATCGAGAATATTTCAAGTTCTTTGATTCTTTTTTTTATATTTGATGACACATCCATCAAGTTTGTTTTTATAATAAAAACGTGCATGTGTACTTATATTATTGTTGTCAGAATTTTAAATGAGTACATTGTTAAAACATAGTTTTGTTTCCGAGAAAACAGTCAATTACGACCGAACACAGCTGAAGATCTCATATTTGCGCGGAAACATACATTGTATTGTACCATGTTGTTGTCGTCAAAATTTTTTATTTGAAAATGATAAAATACCTATCATCTTAATAAGTTTGTTGATATTTGTGATATATTGTCAAGCGTGAAATAATACATCTGGAAATTGAGCATCAATTGAAATGATCACGTGGTTAAAACATTATCCCGCAGAGAGACCGCGTTTAAATTGAGAAACTTGCGACTGAGGAATCTGGAATATGTATCGATATATCGATATCTTAATCAACTTCGTACTACATATCTGATTAGCCGCGTTCAATATAAGTCTCGATATTACATCGATCTGACTTATAAACGGAATCAGGTCGTTTTCTTTAGCCGTATCTGTAGTTATATGTATATATTCGCGATTGGCTTAACGTGCCATGCGGAACTGCGGCATACGCGCGATCGATAATACAGATTGGCGCGTGGTGGCGGCGGTGGCGGCACCGATCGCGTCCGGCAACAAACGAACACGTACGAAAGGAAACGCACGTGACAACGCAAAGAACACGAAAATGTTTCTAGATATCAAAATCGTCTAGACATGATCGCCTCGCGAATGAAATACGATATCGTCGACGTTGTCGGCGGAAAACGCGTCATGCGACTGACGATAGGTCTTGCCACCCTCGCCGATTCATCCCCGGCGTCTCCCCCGCTATCTATCCCCGACAGCCCCTTTCGTTTCATTTTACCACCGAGTTGTTCATACGACCCTAATTGTACTGAAGTTTGAATGTAGGAGGATGTTTGGTGTCGTTATGCTCGTCAGCGTACGAAGCAAATTAATGGATCTATCTATGTGTGAAACGATAGATCCATTAATTAAATTTCATTTATACACATATAAAACAAAACTTACTATTACAGTACTCTATGTATCTTGCATATATATGTAATTAAATTAGTTATACATATATACACATGTAATTAAATTACACTTTTAAATTACAGACAAAAAATACAAGAATCTTACACAATTTTTTCTTATAATAATATGTATATTTTACAAAGATCTACATTATTCATGTTATACGTGCGCGTTTTTACTATATATGTTTTACAAATAATATTATAAATCAGTAGATATCTCTCGATCAGTTATTCAGAACATTTCCATAAATATATTATAAGCAAAGACCGAAGGTTATAAAAGTCGGTTGAGCGATACCTATAAGGTATGCTTAAAAGTTCGTTCTCATATTTAAGATTGCTTTGGTTTATCTTAATATGTATGAACCATCTCGTTAGTTATAGAGCATCTAAAGATGAACTTTTAAGACAATCTTAAAAATATAAGATTCGACTATGAACATCGACTCTTTGACTATATAATATATGGACTGCTAGCAGCTAACTTCAGACGTGTCGCCAAGATGCAAACGTGTAAGCTCCGCCCCAGTCAGTAATTTTCTGCAGGAGTGTGCGCAACGATGCGAAATTTAAGGTAGTTGTTCCCGAAAGGG
>QVNV01016025.1:0-16041 GCA_014825455.1 Pseudomyrmex pallidus | reverse complement strand
CTGTTTCTGTACATATTTGTTTTTCGTCTGCCTATACGTAGAAGATAAACGAAAAGTTTTTATAATTGTCTTTACACTAACTTACAAATGCAGTAAGCAGTTGATGGCGTTTGCAAAATTTCTCGGGCGCAAAAAAATCGCTCGTACAATCCTCGCAAATCGTCGAAGCTCATGCGAGCAATTTCATTTAGTTCTAATATTTATTATGTATCTTATTGAATTTACAAAAATAGAAACAGAAAACGTCTCATGTAACGTGACATTTCATTTTTCTACATAAACAGACCATTTCTTTGTCTGGCTATAAAGACATTCTTATGTCTTCAATTTGCTTAAAATTTAGTAATTACAGTTGACAAATCAATTCTAAACAGACAAATCAATTCTAAACAAATGAAATGGCATTTATCGCAGAACAGCGAGAACCGAACTTGAGTTTCCCGATTACTAAGTCACTACTTTATTCACAAGACAGTTTCTGTTCCTGTACGTATTTGTTTTTCGTCTGCCTATACGTAGAAGATAAACAAATCTCTCACGATTTGTCACAATTCATTCACGGCAATGTAGATATCAAAAGCTCAATATATTCGCCGCTGAAAAAAATCGGATTAAAAACCGCGAATTTGAGAATAAATAGGAAATTCGCAAAATTATGTTGTCCGTGAAAATGTTCTCGAAATTTTTCAGTCGCGGCCGTCTCGAGGAGCAACGGCGCCGCGCCGTGTGTGACCTTCGCGTTTAAATCACGTGAAAATTCAAAGCGCACACATTCTCTCTGTGTGTGTGTGTGTGTGTGTGTGTGTGTGTGTGTGTGTGTGTGTGATAAAATTCAATTTTGAATAAATCCAATTGAGAATTATACGCCGTGTGTAAATGTGGAAACTAATATAAGAATTCAAATATTGCTTTCGCGCACATATATATATTTTATATATATGTATACACGTGACGTGGAATTCGGTTTCTATTATTTGAATGTCCTGCGCATATAAAACGGAGATATGTTGGAAAAAACGACGAAACGGGCAACATCGACACGTTACGACTTCTCGGATTTTTGCACACGTACAAACGCGTGTTATCCCGTGAAAAAGCAATTGCGTCATTCCGAGCCATAAAGAAGCGACTATTTATCAAATAAATACACACCAGGCTGCACACGTATTATTAAGTGCTCATAATTCAAAGAGATTATCGTTCTTAAAAGAGAAGACTCGCACAACTTTTATATACGTCGCCGATAAGTTTTTTCGCTGCCGCCTCCTTTTTTTCCTGTTTTTTTTTTTTTTTCTTCTTCTTTTTGCATCGTTCGTGAATGCGGCACGTGAATCATCGTCGTGTAACGACAGGAAAGAAAAACGTAATATAACGCGAATCCACCCGCGTCACACGTACCGACGCGCGCATCCTCCGCGACTTCCGCAGCTCCGCCGTTTCAGCTCGTGAGAAAATCAACGAAGTGGCCTCGAACAATCAGCACAATGCACCGTCCTTATTTGCCAATTACCGGCTACAACTGGCGAATCGGCTCTTTGTCCCGCTTGGAACGTGATCGCGCGTGCGCAATGTTGTTTGCAGGCATATATATACATACTGTACGCGTATTTGATGTCGGTAAACAAAGTTATCCATAGGCGCGAAAAAAATCGATCGTTAAACGAGATTCCGGGCGAGCCGCAATCACAGCTTCGCGAGCAAAGCGAGCAAAGACAATTTTGCCGAAAAAAACTCGTCCGGTTGGCATCGCAAGTCCGCGCGCGACGTGTTCGATATATCGTGTTTCGATTCCGTCGATGATCGATACAGAGATATCGGAGACTCTCTATACCCGTTGACATTTCGCCGCTCAATTTTTCATGATTTTTTTTTTTTTTTTTTTTTTTTTTTTTTTTTCCGTACGTTCGTTTTATCACGGTTAATCGTCACTCCGTCGCATAGGCACGTCGCGTCGTCGCCCGAATAAGAATAATGTTGCATCGTTATGATGAAATTCCGGATGGAGGTACGTCGAACGCCGAAAATAGCGTATCACGCGAGCGGAAAGGCAATAACGCGAAAGAGGATATCATTTATTGATCGTAATGGCTCGCGTAATAGGAGCGTACGTCTAAATGCGATAACGAGTCGAGTCGCTTCGAAGCGTGCGCGTAATGCAGGCAATTGTACGAGCGTCAATTGTAATTCTTTATCGTGTGCATCAACCCTTTTAACTGCGATAATCGGCCGCTTTAAAAAAATTACCGCCTTTCTACGAACGGCCGGCGCTTCTCAAAGCGCCTACATTTCCCACGACGCGATCCCCATTTCGAATTTTCCGCATCGCTTATCAATTAAGCTTAATTAACACGTCACTGCACATCGCATAACAGAAGCGCGCAAAAAAAACTGTTCGCGCAAAATTGTTAAAAATAAGAATTAAATCGGAAAAACGACGAGCAATACTTTGAAATAATTGCAAGTTGCTTTTTTTAAGCTAACAATCACCTCTTCCCCACCTGCTATAATATATTTTTACTACGTTCGCATCCAAATAACACGGATTTGCACTTACCTGCGAAATGCGCGCGTATATATTCGCAAAATTGAAATTTTTCTCTGTGCACAAAGGACTCTCTCTCTCGCGAATATTACCGTCAAATTTTGTTACGTAACACACCTGGCTTCATCTCGTTTTAGATTTTCAACATACGCGAGCATCTGACTGCACGCGCGCATTCTTAACATTTGACACAAAATATGCAATGTGCGAGCGCGCGCTGCATATTTTGCAGGAAGGCAGTAATTTCACACTACGCCAAGCGCGCTCGTACTCGCGCATGATTACGCGCCTCTCTTAGGCACCTGTTATTATTACTGTTATTATTATTATTATTGCCCCGTGCACCTCTCACACACACGCGCATTTCGCATTCTCGCGGTCGAACGTTGCTATCTAAGAGGAATGGTCCTTACCGCTAAATTGCTTTCTGCCGTTTGATCATAATCCAATCGTTCCACCTCGGTCCAAACCGCCTTAATGGGTCGCGGAACCGCCGGAGCCTCTCGACTGCAAAATTTACGAACGTCTGCATCTCGGCGCGCACGTTAGAGCCGTTTCCCTCCCCTCTTAGAAGTACCCGGGATCCCGCGGCTGCTAAATTAATGCAACCTACGCCCGTTAAATGGCACAAAGTATGCGCCACGAACTGAAGGAAGAAGCATAGAAACCGTCACTGCATATAACGGCGAATTTACGGATACCTGGACTCGACGCCGACCGTGTGCGTGTGTGTGCGTGTGTGAGGTGGTCGAGCATTAAATTCTACGCGAGAAGACGACACGTTTCTTTTAACTAAGCTACATCGTATAATAAAAATTATAATGTAAAATGAAGGATAAAAACTGTGGCATTCGATATATCATCAGAAGTAATTAAAATAATTTGCGTCAAACCTGTTGCGATTTTTTTTTTTTTATATAAAAAAGAAAAAACACAGAAAACCTCGGATAGAAGATGGAAAAATATAGTCATCGATTGATTTCGATATTATGTAATTAATCATTAAAATGTTACACTTAATTGTCGAAAAGTTGATTGAAATGGCATTGAAGAACACGTACATCCAATAATTTAAAAGGAATAATTAGAGTAATTGACACGAGACCTTTACTGTAAATGTCGAAGAGGGAATGTGAGTGCCTACGTTTCTGTAAACGATGTTTATCAACGTTCATTACATTTGTCTATCTCACGTGCGGAGTTCGTTATCTACGCACGCAGAAGGTCTCTCGCTCTCACGCGGCCTTTTGATCCCGAAATAACCGAAGAAGCCGGTACCAAGGTCTTCGCGCAAAAATACGAGTTACGTAACGCCGTAAAATTCGGCATTCGGATTAGAGTCGCTCGAGTTAGCGATACGTTCTCGCTTCAGCAGACGTTGAATAACGCGTGCGCGTGTATATACTTGCAAGGTACAAGAACGATTGGTAAAAAAAAAAAAAGATTTTCTTGTTCTTTTAAAGAAAAATGTTCAAGAACATGGTAATTAATAAATTAATTCTTGAAAAAGTGTGAAAACCTGCATGTCGCCGTTGATCTCGCGCGTTCTGGAAACTTAAAGCATTGCACGCTACATTTATTACACGCGTCTGTGGTCGTGTGCAAAATCGATCGCGAGCAAAGAACCTCTTGAGAATCGAAGTCTCTCGGACGCACGACGAGATTCCACGAGGCGAGTCTTAATTTATGGCATGTCGTGTTTATGGCTGTTGTTGACGATTCTGCTTTACGCGGATGAGAACTCGATGGCCTCGAAACACGATAACAGCCTACGAGAGAAGAAGCGGCAGGAAAATAGGAAGCTCCCGTGGTCTCGTGCAAAATGAGAGAAAACAGATGTGACGACGATAAATAATGTCGATTACAATAATCGATGAAACGTTTTATAATATTATTGAGAATAAATCGCAAGAGAGAGAAAATTTTTCGTTCTCATGAAATACGTCACTTCGAATAAATTTTTGATTAACAAACGTATTACAGTAACAAATAACTGTTTCTTTTTTTGTTTCAATTTTTTTCTCCCACACGTCTTCACAAATGAAGAATGACTTGGCAGACGCATTTGTCCGCCTATAAAGTTTCACGTTCCGCCCGAACAGAATATGTTGCGCATTCAATGTAAACAAAGGCTTAAAGTCGGAAGAGCCGCCGCGCGTTTAGTGCCAAATGTACGGTGAGAATTTGCCTTTGTCTGTTAGGCGCAAGATGCGATAATGCACAACGCGTAGAAACCCTTCCCTCTCTCCCTCCCCTATTCGGAAACTTTCCCCCGTTGTTTAATGCGTCGCGCGAGCGCGCGTGTCGCAACTTCTTATTGTGTAAAGTGTTTTCCACTTAGTTGTCGAGAGGCCATTTTCTACGTGAAGCGCGTGTGAGAAGTTTATAATTAACGCAAAATAGATATTCTCCGCGCAACGAGGATAATCGCGCGCTCATTTGTATGTAACGAGGCGTTTGTACGAATGGCGAATTGTAATTCTGTCTGGTGTGACGCGTACGAAAAAGTGAAAGAATTTCACATCCGAAAGTTTTTTCGTCAGGAAATCCGCTTCCGCGGATTCAAGAACGAAGTAATCTCAATAATATCACACAGAAATGTTTGAGAATAGACTCGAGAATCGCGTTACGTCTCGCAACTCGACGCGTGATCTCGCGTGAATTCGCGAGATATCGACATCCGGTTTTCCTTCGGATATAAAGCTATTTGCTATTTTCAAGCAAACGCGCGTGGGTGACGTTTTATTCGTCCGCACGTGGTGCACGTACGTGTCAGATATACCGCAGATGGGAATCGCGTCACCCATGTAGTCGCACACATCGGCCATTTCTCGGCGCGGCCAAACGCGAGAGGAGACGCGAGAGAAGTCGGTGATGTAATACGACTTCCATGCATAACCACATAAATCTATTTCCTCCTCTCTCTACCTATCGCAACGCTCGTGTCGCCGAGCCGCGTTCCTCCTCTTTTCAACTCCGCACACCGACGGGTAAATACGTCGGTTAGACTGTCGTGTGCCGCCCAAGCTCGGCCGGAGGTGACGCCGAAGAATTTGCATTTTTATTGGGACCTTACATCCTGCGGGAAAGATGCGGAGATATTGCTCACGTTGCCCGTGACACGCTCTATCAAAATCCACTCTCGTGCCCGGGCGTGTACGTCGTCGCACCTGGCCGTAAAAATGGCGACGATTTGCGCGAGACTGACTCCGATATTAACTCGACTTCTACAATTCGTAGTTGTCCTCTCGGAAATACAAGGGGAAGTGTTTCTATTCCGCTTGGCAATTCCGTTTTCGCACACGCAAGCACTTTGTGTGTAGAAATAAACGACGCCGCGTAATGTAACGTGTGTCAGAAGTAGTTTCTTTATAAAAAAAAAAAAAAAACAAAATTTATATTCCAATTAATTGTAACATTAATTACACACTTTTTCAATTCTTTTGGTCTGTAAACGCAAGAAAAAGAAATTGTACAAAGACACCGTTTGGCAATTCAAAAAAGTATTTGTTGCAAAAGTTACTGCATTTAATAATGTCGATATTACGTTTACAAAAACAAATAATTAAAAACGTACTTTTCGAACGTCGTGTTAAATGTGCGCAAAAAAAAAAACGACAACGTCGGTCACAAATTAGACCGTGGAATCTTTCTCTCGCTATTCGTCTCGTCCATAAAACTTCGTAATTAATGTCCCCGCGTGGTGCATCGATTTACCGTTTACACTGCTGTTCGACGGCACAGGTTTGATTTACAGCGTTACGAATTTCCGTTCTGACCGGCGCACATGAAGGCGCTGATATATGTACACGCTATAGATTCACTTGTTAGACGCTGGACTTCATTGCGCTGCGGATTTGCGGTCGCTCTTGAGATTCCTCCCGATAATGATTCATGTACACGTGTACGCCGCGCGTCAGTCTAATTAATGATATTGTCTCGGCGCGGCGGCGGCACAGTTGCACGCGTCTGTATTACAAGACCTCTGCTCTAATTTTACACGAGCTGCCGCGACTTTTTATCGCGCGCGCGCGCGAAGAAAGATATTGATTAATTTTTCTGTAATATTGAAATTATTTTTTACATTTAATTCGAATTATCGCGACTCTTATCTAAATATCGTGTTGCAATATCCAGAGTTGATGCGCACGTGCAAAAAGAAATCCACACCATCCGCTTGATTTCGTCTCAAATATCTCGATCTTTTCCATTCGCATTTAACTAAACACGCGTATACAACGTTACGTATCAATTGTGCGCGCGAACGATCGCGCGTGGATAAATTTAGTTTGCCCGAGAGACGGGAGAGAGGAGAGAATATTGCTCATTACAATCGGCCTCTGCTACATTATCGAGCAGATCAAACGTAATTCTCGCAGTCACGTAGGCAGCGATTTGGCTCGCGAGCGCGCGATATTATCCGCGTAAATTGTATTAAACGCGATTTGATAACTTTGTGTCGTGCGCGATCCAAAAGGACGCCACGTATTCCACACGCAGCGGCGCGCTTTCAAAACGCGCGTCGGCTCGCGCATTAATATGCGCCAGCGGGGCGCGGCCGAAAATTTTCCGCCGAGCAGCGAAGCGCGCGTTTCACCGAAACTGTCCGCCGCTCCATGTTGGTCAAACCGGCAACAGTTGACCAACTTTCGCGGCCATTTTGCGCGACGCGACAAGAGAGCTCGCCGCGTCAGCGGCAGAAGTGCGCGTCGACTTTTCGAGCGTGGAAAACATTTCGCGGGGGCTAATCTGCACAGTGCGTTCAGCAGGCCTGAAAATTATTCATGCTCCGGACTACGGGGGCGAACATGATGTAAAACGGTTTCTGGATGATATATTATTAACGCTGTCGCGGCGATCCCCGCAGCAGCGTGGCGCGCGAAACGTTACGACCAAACAGATATGAGACGTTTATTGTGACAATATCTTTTTTCTTTTTTTTTTTTTTTTTTTTTATCAAAATGAATATACACGCGATGTGTGCGTAATTTGCATCCGCGCGCGGGTCTTTCGCTTGTACCGCGTTATTGGTCCCTTTAAAAAAAAAAAAAAAAGAAAAATGCGCTTGGTGCGCGCCATTTGCGAAATGAACGGGTCTCGCATGCATAGCGCGCCCGTTAAAACTTGGGAGAGATCTAAAACGAGAGAGTCCTCGGCGACTTATAATTAATAGCGATCGAAATTAATAACGATCTATCGTCGTCGGGGAATTACGACGACGGAATATGACGGCGCAGTCGTCCGTTTAAGGCGCGATCGAAGTGTCATTAAAGCGTTCAATTAAAAGAGAGATAATTGCCGGCGATGCAACGGCAAAGAATTCCCAAGTCGAGAGAAAGATTTCTCCCCGAAATGGACTTTCTCTCCGCGCGCACTCCACCGGGGGTACCTATGTTGATCTCCTTTCAATGCGGCGCGCTTAATTGAATTTCGCTTGTCCAATCAGACATTCAAATTTGAAACCGTGCTCTCTTCCTCTCTCTTTTTCTCTCTTTCCTTTCCGAAGCGCCGAGCGGCGTATACGCGCGCGCACGCTACGGTCAGTAACTCTTTCCATCCCGTGACGGTTTGATTTTAATTGAATGCCGGTAGTCGCACAAAATATCGCTCGACGGGACGCGACGACACCGCGGCGGCTATCGATTTTCCCCCGATTAATTCCTAAAAGTGGCACCTGCCTCCGCGTGCAGCGAAGGTGGTGGTGGTGGTGGTGGTGGTGGTGGTGGTGGTGGCGGCAGCGGCAGCGGCGGCGGCGGCGGCGATGGCGGCGTTTGTCGCCCTCCTCGCGATGAGAAGGAAATAGTTTAGGCCACTATTGCTCATTCATTTCCAAATCAAAGGGGCCAAGTTAAATGAGAATCGAATGTGTTTCCCGGGAAAGTTTCAGACGAGTTAGCCACGCTCCGCTAAAAGGGCGCTTAATTGAAAGCCCGCGCGGAAACTACCGTGACGTCAAAAAGAAGTGATTCGTGCGCGCAACTTTTCCTACCCTCTCGCGAAAACTTCGGAAACTCGGCGAAAAATTCTCGATCACGTCGCCCGGAGAAACGAGATCGTGTCGCCGTGTGGGTAGGTACATATTACGAGGATCGAATGACGGGGGAGAGACAGAGAGAAAGATTTCAGAGAGAAAGAGAGAAAGACGACTCTCGCGTGCTCTCGCGCGCGAATTATAAAGTAATAACGTCGCGAAAATCCGCGCGTAAGACAAGCTCTCGGCGTAATGGAGGCGAGCGTTCTCGGAGCACGGAATTCGAGGGAAGTGAAACTTCGTAAAGCTTTCCCCCATAATCCGCCGATCTCGCCTGCCGCGAACCATGGGAATCTTCCGATGAGGCTAATTTCCCCGAGGAAATTCCCGGGGATTAGGAAAATCAGTGGCTCAATCGATTCGGCGCACTTCACTGGAGAGAAATTATTCATCCTCGATAAAGAGAGTAGTCACCTAGCACGGGATCGGGATAGACGGCACCTGTGGAATGAGAAACGTAGGAGATTCGTCTCGCGCGCGTGTTCGACTCGCGACGGAAAAGATCAGGTTCCACTCTTTTAGGCGCGGAGTCCGTAAATAGTGCTTGCGTAACGCGCGGCCACGTATTTTTACAAAAATCGTGCTCGGCATGGGCAACGCTGCGTTATTGTATTTTATTAACTTACATGTCGAGATTCTTACACGCGCATATACGTGCACGCACACACACACGCACACAAACGTATTTCCAAGAAAAGCGCAACCGTAATTATGTACAGTACTCGAAAGTAATATTATGAAAATGAGAAAAATACACCTTGCAAGAAACTTTAATGTAAAATAACAGCAGAACGATCACGTTAATTGTCCGCGTAATTAAGTCACGTTCTCAGTCAGTAAGTCTCATTTTTTTGTTTTAAATTTATTTAAAAAAGAAATTAATTATATGTTCAATATTACGTCGAAACAAAACTATATTTTTAACAAACTAAATTTCAAGCAAAAGAATGATTTTTCACTGGAAAAGTTTCGTTCTCAAGAGTGTATTTTTACCTTGCCAATATAGCAGTAAAGAGCGATGGCAAATTTCGCCCATTCTTTGGACCTCGAATTTCAAACTTTTTTTCGTGGCAAATAGTACTATTAGATGCAACATTAAATGGTTCATAGGCACGGTTCCGGAGATACAAGGAGGTGAAAGTGATTATTTCCAGTAAGGATGTATTGCATAAGGAAGAATGCGCGGCTGAAGTTCATGTCAATATTGAGGGTATAATATTCTGAATGGATCATTTATGATCCATTGGACATATCCAATATTACAGTTTGGTTAATCAAATTTTAACATTTTGCTGGAATCGGCAATTAGAAACAAAAAGAAGATCGATATATCGATATTATGATGTTTGCATAGACAAATCTTATTCCTACTCAAAACGGCCCCTCATATCTCCGGAACCGTGTCTATGCTCATCTTAAAATTTCTCTGGGATTAATGTTCTGTCATACAGTACAGTAAAAGTTCGAGGTCGAAAAAATGGGCGAAAAAACAGGTCTTTTTGTCATCACTCTTTCATATTAACAAGACAATACTTGTGATGCAATTAAGAGGAATGTCTTGCGAATGTGCGCAGACCGTAATGAGTTAATACGCCAGCCGACAACCTCATTTACGCGAGGTAGGAATCGCGGTCAGCTAGGCAACGGGATAAGCGCACTCGTAAACCGCGACTTGTTTGCTCGACTACTTAGCAAAGAAAATTAAAAGGCGCTCTCGCCAGCAGCCGGGTTGGAAGTAAGAGCACTTTGGCCTTTGTCGAGCGTTCGGTCCATATTTTGAGGAGAACCTTAAACTCGCTTTGTCTCGCTTTCCTCCTTCCTCCTTTTCTCCCTTCCTGTCTCTCTCTCTCTCTCTCTTTCTCTCTTATTTCTTCTCACCCCATTTCAATCTCACCCTTCTACCCGTAGTGATGAAAAAGAAATAAATTCGTTGCACCCGGCCGCACCGAAAAAGCAATCTCTCTTTCTGCCTTTGTCGAGGCGCTCGTTAAACGAGAGGCTTACGTTTCCTCGGCGGAGGCCGACGTTCTGTAAATTGTGATTTGCTTATTCGGGGGAGTGAGATCGATCGCGTGCAGAATTCCACGGTACTACAAAACGATTCCACCTAACGGCCAGGTATCGTCCATTTTTTTCGCGACCTTCTTTTTTTTTTTATCCGTAATTACGTTCATTAACGCGCTCCTCGACCAATAACCGTCGTAAACGCGACAAACCGTAAAAGCACGGTCGACATTAATTACCAATGATTAGGGTAAGTCTTAGCGCAGACTCGACCAATAAGTCGCGGTCCTCGTGCGACCTATCCGGTCTTCGTTCGTCGCGTCGTTTAAGTAGCCAAGCTCGTTTCAAGTCTTATTACTCCGTTTCTCTCATTGTCTGTTTGTCTAATCGCCTCATTAAAGGCGGTGACAGAAGAACACTCGGTTGTCGAATAATTAAATAGGTACTACGTAAAGTACAAGCGAGTAACATGTTTCAATATATTTTTTGCTCTACCGCTATTTTTAGTTCGAGAATTAAGTAGAAATAAATGCAATTAAAAAGTTAATCAAATTTTTTCAAAAATCCGATTGTTCTTTTTACAATTACGTGTCACCGAGAGAAACGTTAAACGGAGTTTCAATATTCAATTCCTCCTTTCTCTCTATGATTTATTTTATCGTCTTCGTCTCTTCTCTTTCTTCTTTTTTTTATTGTACAGTTTAGAAAATATCGTTGACGCGCGCGCGCGCGCACACACATACACAATCCGCGGAGTATTGAGATTCAAACGTCCAGTTACGGCAATAAAAATACAGAATCTCTGGCAAATGATAACGTCGCCGATTCCGATTTACATTTTTATCGTCCTTTCCCTTTCAGTTGGCTCGATCGGTTTCTCCGCTTCTCCCTTCGTTCGATCGATACTCCCATCGCGACCCTCTTCCTCTCTCCGTCGAAGTTCGCACGAACATGGCGCAGTTAAGATTTATACAGACAGTCTGATTACAAAAACAAATTTGCATGATAAAGTATCTTCCTGTACCGAGCCTCCTCGGCGAAACGCGACCGTCGTTAAAGTCTCGTTCGAGGACTCTATTTACCATTTTTGCCGCAGCGCCACTCAATAACCGTATCCTTGCAAAGGATACGCAATTGCGTCTGTCTGCCCCGCGTCGAGATCGCGTCGAATCGGGAAAAAATAACGTTTGAAATAATTCTGAAAAAAAAAAAGAACGCCGGAAGCTAAAATATTCGGCTGTTGAAATTACGGGGAAAACGTAAACTCGGTTTGATTATCCCCTCGCGCTTTGAAATATATTTACGATTATGAAAGATCATCAAGTTTAAAATTCATGTTTCCCGACCCCGCGCTTTATATCACGAACGATATTTCGCGGAGCACACGCGATTTCGCTTCCTCAGTTCGCACAGTCTGCCTTTCCATATCCCGCGCTAAACGTTCCGAAAAGCAGCGGGAGAGAAAAGAGAAAACGCGAGATCTCGCGCACCCTCTAAACAAAATCTCGCGTATAATTTTGGCCCGCAGCTTTTATCCCGGCGAAATAAAATTCCGCCCATGCACGGATCCTTCCACGAACGGATAGCCAGTGCGCACACGTGTGCGCGGCCCGTCTCTTTTCAGGGCGTGATCGGATCCAGATTTAAATTGTAAATCCGGCGAAATGTGCGCGCGCGTAACAGGACCTCTGCGGGACGCTGCGCGGATATGCGCGCGCGCGCGCGCGCGCGTGTGTGTGTGTGTTTGTGTGCGCGCTGCTTCTCTCGAGGATGCAACAGGCTCCGAAGATGCATTTGTCGTTGCACCCGCGCCGATAAAGCGTGTTCGTCGTTCTCCTGTTGTTATGCCACTTTTGGACGCGCACACACACACACGTGCGCGCACCGAAAGTGACAGCATCCGAGAGAGAGAGAGATTTGCAATATTGTCTGGTAAGGACAGACGACGTCGCTTGCCTACTCGAGCAGATAATCGGCCAGTCTGGACGTTTCGTATATATATATATACATGTATATATGTATATGTACATGCATATCGATGCATATATATATATACACGCGCGCCTACATGAAACGACCGTTGCTCTTCGATCCCGCTCTGATGCCCCGCAGTCAACGGTGAATAGAAGTGTTTTGCTCTCGCAAATGTGTTACGTTTGCTATGATTATATTACTAACTTGTGTTTTTTGAGGAACATGTCAAAAGTATCGTAAAAACAGAATAATTTTTAGAATATTGCCACGCTGTGAAAAATTTGCGATACTTTTATTCTGTATAATATTGTGGAAAAATAATTGAATATTTTTTCGCTTGCATTTGCCTAATTTGTCGTTGATGTGAAAACATATATCAGCGATTTTCTTTCTCTCTCTCTCATGTCGTAATGTCTCTCTTTACTGTCAAATCACGTTGTTGCGAAAAACTGTCTGGTTTGGAAACGACATGAGAGCTTCTGCTTCACTGCGAAACGTTATTATCCTTCAAACACGCGTCTTTATATTACGTTTCGTTGCGCCTGGCGACTCTGTTCCCAATTGAGCAAAGAACGTCATTAACTTTTTCCGTCGAGCAGTGTCTGCGCGAGTACTTTGTCAGATCTTCTTTCATAAAAAGCCATGAACTTTAATGATTTCTGCCTTACCATTGTACGCGTTACGACGAATGTTTTGAAATACTACGCGCCTTGCGTCTGTTCTTCTTTAACAGTTGTTTTCTTCCAAGAACTCTTATATAAGAGACGGAGATTTTTATTTTATTTAAAAACCAAGTTATACATCTTTTATATACTGCAGTTCGACGGAAAAAAAAAAAAAACACTTCGGCAATTATGAGACGCCAAAAATTTCTCGCTTATGTAACATTAACGCAAGTTTTCTAAGTGAGAAAGGCCTAGATCGACTTTATACCGTCTCGCTTGGTTCTGTTGAGGATCACCGTCAAACACTCGTCCGATCTTAAGAGCCCCGAGCGCTCTCGAGGCAACGTTTTAAGACCGGATGACGTTAAAAATGCTACCAACAGCAATGCTTTCGAATCCGCACGTCAAGAGACCATTTCAATATCATCGGTACAGTGTAGGTGGCAAAATGTAATTTCCGATTGTCGACACGCAGCATATTACGCAACATCCTAATAGAAGTGTGTAACAGTTACACGACGTGTTACAACGCAATGCACACAAACACACATGATAATATTGTTACATCGGCTCTTGATTAATATTATCGCGCGCTTATTAGCCGTTAATCATCGATCGTTTCACACGCGATGAATCATACGCATTAATGTTCTGTATATGTTGCCACAATATCTTATTCTGTTGAATTGCGCACTGCGCATTTCTGTCGGCGGCGTAAGCTTCGCGAAACAACAATAATAACGCGATCGATAAAACATAAAACAGCCCGTATCCTTGATTCGATGAACCTGGCTTACCGCCACGAGCATAATCCTCGATTATTCGCGATAAAACAATACAAAAGCCATATTGCTCCGATTATAACAGCAATTAACAGTTATTAACATAGACGCCCCGTTTAATGTATTCGGCATTCGCGTTTGAAAACGCGCAAGGTTTAATGAGAAGTCAATATTCGAATGCTCAGTGTAGCGATAGAGCGCGGCAACCCGAAATTTAATCTCTGTGTTAATGCAGCAGGTAATAACGCGAGAAGTTTTCGTTAATATGGCAGGTAAAACGTATCAACATGTTTTTTTTTTTTTTTACATTAATGGATACTAAAATAAATTTCAATAAATTGTGTGTGTTTTTCGATTAAAAAGACCGGAAATGTGAATGGAGATTTGAAAAGAGAGAAAATGATTAAAAATAACGATGCGGGAGAGAAAAAAATATTTCGTAGGATTTTTAGGCGTGGGATTTGAATCTTCTCCGTCTGTGTTTCCGTCCTGAGGCTTAAAAATCCCTCACGGGTGACTGTTGCGAGTTTATCGGGTTCGCGGAAACACCGCGAAGCCGCGCGGCGTAAAAATCAGTCGATATATTTTCCAGAAGGAGAACTCTCGTGCGGGTTATCGCTTGCGGAGAAAAGAGCCGGGGGAATGAGACCTCACAACGTCGCTTTGTTCCCCGCCTCTTGAGTATGAACGAAACAATACCGGTAGTGTGTTCGATGCGAAAGTTCCACGATTCCTGCTTCTGCTTCGACGTCCGGACCCTTCACTAAACCCTCTTTCACTCAAGCGACTTCGCTAACGAAGAACAGAAACTCGTGGAACTCCCGCGATGTGAGTCACACGAGGCGCGTGTATATGTGTCGTGTGTGGTAAATGAATGAAGTCATTCTAACGACCGGGCGTGCCCCAGGCGGAGACGATATTGGAAACGTGTGTGTGTGTGTGTGTGTGTGTGTATGAGAGAAAGAGGGAGAGAGAATCTCGATAAAGTTCAAATCGCATCGTCGAGGAACGGTGAGTGGGGAATCGCGCGACGGCGGATGTTAAAAGTGCATGTTACGACGCGGAAGTGGCGATTAAAACTACAAGTTACATCCGCGCTCGCGCGGAAACATAATCGCGTAGCGCGTGACAAAAGCACAGGCGCGATTCTGATTCCAAAATGATAATTTAGCTCGCGCGCACGGAGCTCGCTATCTGCGAACCCATGATAAACCCGTCGAAACGAACAAATGCTCGATGATGCGAAGGGAATATCCAATGGGAGTACTTAGCGTTACGAATGGTGCGTTAAATTTGCAGCGCTACCCGCACCGTCTGCAAAAGCGCGCGCATATTGTATAAACGCGCGATCGTTTGATGCCTTTTGTAACTCGACGAGGAATCGCGCGGCCGATTATTAATCGCGCGAAGCGGCGAAGCACTTTCGCGCGCGCGTTCCGCCGAGTCGCGAGAACAATCGCGGCTTGTTAACGCAACCGACATGCCGATAATGAAGTATTATAATGACACTTCATATGCGCGCGCGGCTAGCGCGCTAACAAAAACCCGACGCTATTCTATGAAAGCGCATTCGCGACGTGCGTCAATGACCGTAGCGCGTTTTGAAACATCCAAGCATTGCACATATAATTACATTGCACGCGCGGTTTATTAACATTTTTCGAATAACGGTCCATCCTGGTGATAGAGATGATAACTTACTTAACTAAAGTTAGTACAAAGCGACCTTAAAGCGCCGGACCCTTAAACGAGCGAGAGAGAGAGAGATAGGGTGGATAACAAGTTGTAAGTACTTGTACACCATCATGCATGTTACGATACATTATAACTGAATTACGCACTAAGAAGCTAAGCACCTGTTCTATAAATTAACGTATATATAATAAACATAATTTACAATCTCCGTATACAATCCGAATTACCATCTAGATTGAATTCCGGCGATACACAGTGAGCCAAGAAGCCCGAATAAGTGACCAAAAGTCAATTATTTGAAGATGTTGTTTAATGTAAAAACTGTATACTATCAGTATGTAGACACTA
>QVNV01016023.1:0-10683 GCA_014825455.1 Pseudomyrmex pallidus | reverse complement strand
TTTTTTTTTTTTTTTTTTTTTTTGCGTTTTTTTACTTTTGTCTCGTCCTTTAAGACGTACACACAGGTGGAACGTGAACTCACACACGTGAACTCACGTGGGTGTTACGCGCTCGCAGACTCTCTCCCTCACCATACACTTGTTCCGCCTATCGCATTCACCATTTTTTTTTCTTTTGCGCGTCTCATGTTTTAATTTTTACAATAACCGCGCAATCGGCGCAACGTTCGTCGAGGGTCCGGCGCGTCGTTCCCTCCGCGCGTCGCAGTTCTTTCTTCTTTAACGGAGGACGCACACGCTCTCCTGACGATTGTTCGCGCTCTCTGTCGCGCGAACGGGTCTTTATTTACAGATACAGGAAACGCGCGAGGGACTTCTCGTTCCGTGCCGAAAGCACGGCGTCGACTTCTCTCGAGCGCGGCGTCGTTCCGGAAATAAAATTGCACTTTGTAGTATGTAAGTCCGGCCTTCCCCGCGTCCGTTCGACGCGTCCAGCGAGAGTCCCGGGAGACTATCGGCCGGGACTCCCAAGTGGGAGGACGAGGAGAAGGCAGAGCGTGTTGAGTGCCGACGTTCCCGCCGCTACGACGGCTCCGACGTGGAGTCCGGCTCCCTTTCGTCGGCGGAGAGATCCTCCGGGTCGCTGCCGGACTCGTCAGCGCTGTCCTCGTCCTCGTCGGGGTCGTCGTCCTTCGTACTGCTCACAGGCTCGTTCTCCTGTCACGGACTCCCCCCGCCGGCGTCGTCGCCCCGATGGCCGGGCGTCAGACTGGGGCTCCGCCGTCTCTTCTCCTGCAAACCGTTCACCATGTTCTCGATGGACTTGAGCTCGCCGGCGGAGCTAGGCGTCGTCGAAGTTAAAGCGCCGCCGGTAGGCGTCGGAGAATTGGTCGGCGGCCTCGGCGGCGGCGATCGCGGACTCAGGGTTCTGCTGCCCGGTGTAACAGTCTCAAAAGCGGAACCGTGCGAGGGCGCCGGTAACGTATAGGGTGCGAATCTGTGTCCCTTTAACTGGTGCAGGGGACTGGCCAGAGGATGGGGATAGTGCGCGAAAAGTGCCGGATGCTGAGAGGCTGCTAGAGCCAGCTGAGCGTTGAACAGCATACCAGGTGTGACTCCGCCGTGGAGTCCCAGAGGAGTGGGTGGGATCAAAGGACCTGGGCCTGGATACAGCCCGGGTACGGGGGGATACAAATACGGTAGCAGAGGTGGGTGAAGCGGCGGGCCGACGGAAACGTCGGGTCGCGGACCTTCGGATCCTGTCGGGCCCGGCCCGCCGCCGCTCTCGGACCCGGACGACTCGCTGCCCTCACCCCGCTCGCTCGCTCGATCGTCCCTCTCGCGGGAATGCTCTCGTTCGCGATGATGATGAGCCGGATGCGGCGTGTCGGGCCCGACCACGTCCAGCAGCTTGTCTTCGTCGTCCATGAGATCATTGGCGGAGTTCGACGAACGTCGCTTGTCAGGCGACGCTGGTCCACCTGCTGTCAAACGGGAACCGCCGCCCGATACTGTCAGTAGCGCCTGCCTTCTGCAACAAAGACGCGGAGTTAGCAATCTTGCGAGGTTCGCGTTCACCTCTTGCGCGTTTCTGTATTTTTTTCTGATCGCAGAAAACAATTTTCCCGCACTACATATGTTTTCCTTAAGATGAAATTGTATCGCGCCGATCGTATCTCGCACAAATTAAATCAACACTGACAAATTCATACGTATCGCCGTAAAAATTGGCAAAGCAACGCGATATCTTACGTCTAAAGATTGATTGTTGATTTATGAAAAGGCGTGGTTAGCTATCAGTCGTTATAGAGAACGCCAACGACCACCGGGTTTCTATTTCTTATATGATTTATCGACGCTCGCAAGCTGACGATCCTTCGAGACGTGGCAAATGTCGACGCTGTAATTGGCTGCGAGATTATAACGAGCGGAACCGGTGATAAAGTTACTTTCCTCACTTGGCAGCGGCAATTCCGACGTTACACGTCCTTTCTGAATTTCGTTTTGTCGAGCGCGAACGTCTCAATCGAAAAAAAAAACTGGTATTCTCAGAACGCAACAACGCATGATTACAAGTGTATTTATTTTTTTTAAATAAAATTTCGCGGAACTCACAAAGCGCGCTATCTCGAATAAAAAAGAGGAAAAAACCCACGCGGATTTCCGCGCGAATAAAATATCACGCTCGTTACAGACAACAGCGCGTAGTAATAGTCGTAGATTCTCGCGAGGAAAAAAAACATCGGCGCGATCGCGGAGTCCGGGAGGAGACAGAGAGAGATATTGTGCCGAGGAAAATCAAAAGGCCCCGACGCGGGGCTCCTGTTTTGCGCGGCGGTCTTGCTCGTCCGTGGCGATAATTCACGCGGGGTCCGATCGCGCGCGGCAACGTATGTACATATATATACGCGAGCTAGGCCTCGGGATTTATGCGAGCGCCGGTAGCCGTATCGCCTCGAGGCGCGGCCGTGGTATTAGATTAATTATCTTAATTGCGCCTTCAACGCCTTTCCTATGCGGCGAGTCTCTAGCGTTCGCTCGCGCGTGCGTTGCCTTCACGTGCGCTTTAACTTTACGCCACTCCCGGCTATTTACACTTATAACCAGACGAGAGAGAGAGAGAGAGAGAGAAAGAAACAGTGAGAGAACGCACGGTGTACGCGCGTAAATATATGTTTGTGTGTGTGTGCGTGCGCGCAAGAGCGTTTCGCATTAAACGCGCGGCGTGTCGATAGAACGCACCGAAGATATACGCGCGACACGATTATATTGCGCTCGGCGCGTCGCGGTACGGACACAAAGAGATTTTTTTCTTTTTTTTTTTCTTTTTCCCCCGCGAACAGAGGTGTGTGCGTAGATGTGGAGTGTGATTTATCGCACCGATGTCTGTAGCTGTCTGTATCCAATCCCGAGGACTCGCGGGATCGGAGTCACGATCATTTTTCACAATCCGCCGCGCGGCGATAGGTATCGATGAGTGGCCGCGATCGCTTCGCGCGATGATCGCATCTCATCGTGATTTCTTGAAACCCCCCCCCCCCCCCCAAAAAAAAATGCGCTTTGCTCGATTTTCGCGCGTCGGGAAGAATCGCGTGTTACCACAGTTAGTTAATTAATGAAAATTTTCGGATACGCAAGAGATTTGTTTTTTTTTTTACGATCAAACACCGCATTCAAATTGCTCATTATTAATTTTCTTTCTCCTCACTTGTGTTGTTTGTGTTGCAGATTTAATTTACTCCCGCATCCGGCGCGCGTAAACAACGAAAAAATAATTAACCGCATCGATCTCTGTGAGTATACAAATAAAAGTATAAAATATTCTTTTTTTTGAGAGAGAGAGCCCACACACACACGCACGCACACGCACAGAGGACTTAAAGCTCGAGAATCGTATACGTGTATACTGTGGGCGCGCGCGGTGAACGTATTGATTTAGCAGCGCGGCTCTCGCACTTACGTACGGAAACCAGAGAGCCTGCACACCTTTTCAGCGCGCTGCAACGAGTGCATGTCACGGATGCATCCACGAATGATGCGCCTCCTCGGCGGACGAGGCGGGCGAGCGAGCGAGCGAACAAACGAACGAAAAGCGCGCGCCTCTGTGTTGGTGAACTGATCGCATTACATGGCATTAAGGCACCGGTAAGCCTCTCGTTGTGCGAACAGCTATAGCCGAGACTTACACGAGGCTTAGGTTTGTTCAGCCTGCACGAGACGATGCATTAGATTTGCCCGAGATCCCTTCCTTCTCCTCTCCTCTCTTCTCTCCCCCCGTCATTCGACTCGAATTGTCGACGGGGAGAGAAACGAACGTACACCGTCGAGTTTCCTTTGCGTGATTAGGAACGTTTCCAGGAAATTTTGTTCGAGCTCGCTGGAAGGATCCGCCGCGCCGCCAATTAATTCTGGATTAGGTTGCGGAAATCGAATATCTCGACTCGGCGAGCGGTTGCGAGACGAATCAAACGCGCTAGCTAGGCGCTTTCCGAGGGAAAAAACGTTTGGAAAAGTGACACAATATCTTGCGAATTACGTCCTTCAAATAATCGGAAGATTCGCACAAACATTTTCAGCGCGCGTTGACGAAAGTATAGAAAGCGCGCGAAAGTGCTTTTTGGCCATCGGGTCGTACAAATATTGACACTTTGCTGAAGAACGCGCAAATAATAATAAGCGCGAGAAAACTTGAAATTCTGAAATTTCTTGCGAAATTATTCTACACCAACCGCGCGCGCGCGTATCGCTCCGAGCGCTAATGAGCCAACGAGATTACTCGATGAGGCAAGACGGATATTTTTCCAACGAACATCGGGGATATAAAGCCCCCGGGGGCTAGTATAATTACACCTCGAAGGAATGCTTTGTTGCAATGCGGAGAACGCGCTGGAATCCCAACGATTCCCGCGCGCGCGCTCTGCGGGGATAATATAATTAACTGCAAAAGTTAAGTAAAACTCGCGCGCGCGGCTTCTCCGTCCGGATTTCCCGACGCTGCGCCCGCCCGCCCGCCTTCTCTCCTCAATTCTCGCGCTCATTAATCGGAGAACAGTGTTTGCGCAAAGAACAATCGGATACAATCGGATCCGTGAATATATTAACCCGCTGAGAGAGACAACACAGCTAGTGTCGCGACTATTAATTTAACAACGGCGCTAATGAGCCGTTAGGAAATATGTATATACGTATATCGTTTCGCATTATATGTGCATTAAACGCGCACGGGGGATCGTGAGGGAGTTTCACGAGCGAACGGGTTAATTCGCCGCGTATCGCAATGCGATCTTTCTGCGGTGTGTGCATGATGATAAACGACATGACACTCACCGCACCGCAGCAGCGGTTCTTTCCTCGTGTGTGTGTGTGTGTGTGTGAGCGCGCGCGGTGTTCTTTTTGTCTTGCGACTATTTTTTAAGCGGCGTAACAAATCGAGTCCGTCACGCTCGAGCGGTGCTACGTCTCGTGACGAACGCGTCGCGCGCGTTGTTAAAAAATTAACGAAACAATGTGGAACAGCTGTCACGGCTTTTTAACGCCATATCGGATCGGCCGCGTTTCCTCGATGTTAATCGCGCGCTATTTTCACGTGCGCGTCTCAAAGTAAAGAAATATCTCAATTAAGAGCCAGTCCGATCTGCGTGTTCGCGGAATTTGGTTTCCGTTAAAATAATAATTTCGTCGCGTTTATTCGATCATTTATCTTTTCGTCTTCTGGTCTTTTTTTCGCGTTCACGCTTTCACCCCCTATTGCTACTCTATTCGGTTTTTTAGTTGCATTACAGAACTCTGTACGCGATCGAGGTCAGTGCGTATAAAAGATGAAAGCTCGTCCGCGAGCTCTCGAAGCTCAGTCTTTATGCAGCCACAAAACGATCTGTAGGGCCAATATAAAATTCAAAGCTGCCAAGAGTGGCACCCTCCAACGTTAACGACAGCGCCGCCCCTGAGCATCAGTATGCTAATCCGATGATTGGCTATGTTCCAACCCCCGATCCTGCTCTCTCGTCGCGCCACTCTCTTTCTCTCGCGGCGCGTCTCTTCGTCCCTTCTTCCGCCTCCGCTCTCCCGGCTGTTTTCCCGCTTCAACCATTCTCTCTCTTACTCTCGCCCTCTCTCTCTCTCTCTCTCTCTTTAGTTTCCCTGTGGCTTCCTGATGGCATCCAACCACCCTTAACCGAAACCATAAGCCAAAACTAACCCTTATTCTAATTAGGCGGTGCCGCGGTGACGCGCCCCCTGCTTTGCATATTTTCTCGATTAACCTCGCCCTTTCTTTATCGTCGTCGTCGTCGTCGTCGAGTCGAAAGACCGTCGCGCAATTTTCCGAAAATTTTCTAACAAACGGATTTTTTTTTTTTGTATCCCTCCCGTTCTTTCCCGTTTCTTCTTGCGACGTGGTGACGAGAAAAGTCGATTCGCGCGATTTTCGCACAAGGCGGAGAGGATTGAGAAAGCGGGTTTAAATTGTTATGCATAGCGATTTGATTTCATTAAAACCCACTCGAATTACTCGCGCGACCCATCCCTCTCCGCGCGAACCAATGAAGATCGAAATGGGTTTCCATAGCGGCACGGTCCGCGGTCTAACAACCGAGCCAGCTTTCTCTCCCGGAGGGAGTGCTCGCCAACATAAGCTCATAAACCCGCAATATTGAATACAAATGGACGGGACTGCCGGCGATGCGGAGTGCAAATGAGCCCTGTGAAACCAACCCTTGGCTCCGGGGATGACCCTAAGGTCGGGGGGGCATAATAGCGCCGATCGAGGGGAAGCTGAGAGAGAGAGAGAGAGGACACCCCTGCTTTGCATTTAGGGTAGTTTTTAACGCGTGTCTCATACACTAATGCGAATATTCGTGCGAGTTTTATTTTTATTTTTTCGCGAGATATGCTTCGCGAGATACTCAATCTACTTTGCGTCTTTCCCCGTTTTTATTCAAATTGTTTACACGCGTGTATTTTCTCCACACCCAGAAAATTGAATTAAATTAATTTTGCAAAAATGCACGTACAAAACGTTAAAAAACAGCTTTTTCGCTCGTGGCGAAGAAGAATCCAAAAAAAAAAGATGACACGCTGATGAAAAACTAAGTTTTGAAAGCGATACTCACTTTTTCTCGCGCTTCCCCGCGCCAGTGTCCCGGAATCCCTTGGCGAAAGGATTGTTATCGATCTTCAGCTGAGTGATCTACGAACAGAATGAAAAAGTACTTTTTTTTTTTTTTTTCAACTATTATACTTTGAATTTGAAGAACATTGATTGAATTAAAACATTTCTCCGTCGTTTGGGAGTGTCATTGGGGTCAGTTCCGTAGACGAGACTTTTGAACTTCGATACTTTTTGTTTGATTTGCTCTTCCCATTTATTATTCGACCGACGTACCGAGAAGGCGCGATAATTAAGATAAAAGTATGTAATGTATGTAATCGCGTACGTGTACGCGCGCGCTCGAGCGGACCTACCGCTAAAAATCTGTAAAAAGGCCCTTTTCTTTCACACGTACGTACACGCGTAACCACGTGCGCGCGTATGCGAGCAACTCTCATATATTCACCGCCGAAAATAATGCGTACCGAGAAAATTCGTTTATTCCACGAAACGTTGTCGCGCGTCCGTGGTTTTATCAAGACGGGAACTGCCGGGGGGGAAATATTAATTAAGGAAGGCCACAAAAGAGAGACAAAACACACACGGGGGATCCGCCCCCGTTTTAGATCGAAAGATTGTTCCTCCCTGGCGAATTCTCGCTCGTTGCGCGTAAAAATTTTTATCATTTCCTTTTAGATTTGAGGTGACGAACTTTTAGCGAACAACAACAGGAATTCCGGATCAGGTTTTCCTAACAAACAATAATTCTTCTTTACGAAGATTTACGCGCGACAAGACAGACAGTAAGTTGTGTTCCAGTTCTCCTAATTCTTTTTTTTTTCTTTTCCTTTCTTTTCAGGCGTCATAAAGTACAGAATCTGTGGTTTTATTATACGTGAGATTGGACTGATGGTTCTAAATTTAGAACTTGAAACACACACACAGCAGGTGAGAGAAAAATTTGTGAAGGGAGAATCAAATCGCTTACCTTCTCGTTTTGGTAGGCCGTCACGGCGATGAACTCGGTTTCCTTGAAAACGTAACTCCTGAACGTCGAGTACGGAAGCTTCAGGATGTCGTTGGCTCGCACGAGGTGAAACCTCGGTTGATATTTGTGCATCGAGTTCAGTATCGTCTGCAACAAAGGAGGGGAGCATACATTGGGACAGATTGTTTTATGCTAGCACCGGCGAATAGCGTTTGCAATTACTTCGCTTCGTTTGTCCACCTTCAGACCTTCAGTCGGCGACGCGGTGCCTTTAACGTGAATTTTTTTTAATTTTTATATTTTACATACATACATACAATATTTTACATTCAGTTTGAGTCACGAAGTTTGTGTCAGAAATACATTTGGCGACCGTGGTCCGAAAGTGATATATTCCTTTCTTTCCGCTCTCTCGCTCTTTCTACAACGCACGATGCGAAAATTAAGAAACAAAAGCGGCGCGGAAAACGCGATAAAGCGATTTCGCACGAAGAAAAATACGAAGAAAGATACGTCAGGGATTAAAAAAAAAAGAGTGTCAAGAAGGTGGTGCCGTTAATCGCAAAATCAGAGAACGCGGGTGGGGAGGTGCGCACACGTTACTCTTTTCCCTTCGTTTAATTAATCTTCGTGCGAGTATTTCACCGAGTTTCGTGCGCGGAAGGAACCAAGAAGGAACGGAGGGAGAGGAGGGAGGGGGGGGGCAAAAGCCCGTTACACCAGCGTGATGCATTCACGCCGGTCGTCTCTGGCGAATCGATACAAAGTCTACATAACGCAATTGAGCTTTTCAAGCGCGCGCGGCGGTTTTATCGACGATGACGATCGCGGTTTACATATTTACACACGAGCGAGCGTAATTATTTGTCGGAGACATTCTCTTTATTAGCGTCCGCTAAACTTGCTAATTGACAGAAATTGACTATGATAAAACCGTTGCGTTATTTACCTTGCGACGCGCGGCGCATACATGCAACCGGGTGTAAGCGCCGCGATTTAGCGCCGCAGTTAGCGCCGGATTGCCACTGTTTAGCGTTATAATACAAATTTGTTCAACTATTGGAATAACGAACTTCCCAATTACGGATCGTTTATCGGTTTCATTCCGCGATATTAAAGCGTTGCACTCCATGGCGAACGCGCGCCGCCGCCGCCGCCACCCCATCGATCTTGTTTAACGGACGCGAGTTAATTATATGCGCGCGCGCGCGGCGTCGAGTCGCTCAACGTCGCGAACAAGCAAATTTGCCCCCGCGTGTTGCTTTTATTGTGCGCGAAAGGCCGTTTCAGAATATATTCCGGCACGCAAAACGAAAAGGTCGCAACACGCGCGCCGCGTATTTAGCCATGAGCCGCACGCGTTCGCGTCGCATGCGTAAAACGAAAGAGAGAGAGAGAGAGAGAGAGAGAGAGAGATTAATACGTGAGTGGTAACGAGCGAATTACCGGGCGTCATGAGCGGCGGACGATCGATCGCGACCGGAAGTCGTGTCATCATCCCGCGCTCTCGATTCCAGCACCGCGAAGCACGAAGATGGATTTTCGAGAATCCGACGGGATCTTCCGTGTTATATTTACGGGGTCAGAACCTCAATCGGCCGCGCATCGGCATAATTTATACGCTAGTTATCGGCGTGTGTGTATATATATATGCGCACACAAGCGATCGATAGAATTTGAACCCACCGGACCGTATTCTGGAGATATCGGTCAGTCGCTCTCTCTCTCTCTCTCTCCTTCCCTCCCTTTCTCTTTCGACTGCTCGCAATCGAATTCCCTTATTAATTCAACGGAATCCGCAGTCGCGCTGCCACTTCGGCAAATAAAGTACATCAATACCCGCGCTTATCACTCGTGCATCATCGTGACTGCATCGTACGTACGTAGGCGAGGGAGCGAGATTAATTTCAATGTAGCGTCAGAACCGGTTCATCCGCGCGAGAGATCGCGATGCCGTTCTTCTTTTTAAAAGGAATCCTCACCTTCGTCACAGGGAACATTTATTATTCAAGATTGTTGCGGTTTGTCTTCAATCAGATCTCAAAAACCTCACGAGGTCCCAAAACGAGTTTTGTAAGAACTCGAGTTATATGCGTGTTGGGAGTTAAAAGTGTAACGACTGTAACGAAGCACTTTGAATTACAAGCTCTTTTAACAAAACGACGCGTAAATTAAATTTCACGTGCATCCCCTATCTTTCTCCCTCCCCCCCTCCCTCTCACTCGGGTTTTCGTCATATCGTAGAATCGCAGACGATATATCGTCGAAGCGCACCAATGCGGCTTAGTTTCTGTGAACTAGAAACTCAGGAAGACAAGAATCGTTTCGCGGAAACCTTAAAATATATATTTTCGCAGTGCTCTGTGTAATTAACCGCGGAGAGAAGCCGCAGATTATTATACAATATAATTCAAAGTGTGCGGAAGCAACTTCTCTCTCTTTCTCTCTTCCGAGAACAGAACCCAGAGATTACGTGTATGATAAATTAATTTTCGTCAATCGCGTGCGTTCTAGCTAATTGCAAATCGCGAGATAAATCAGAAGTCTTCAAGCTTGGAGGAGGGGAGAGAGAGCGATTGAAAAGCACGGCGAAAGAGAAACGATTAAACAGTGTTTTTATAATCCCGATTTTTCGACGCCAGGCTGATTTCGAGGCTCCCCCGTTTTCACTCTTTTCGTGTTCTTTTATCATTCGATCTCTCCTCCCTCTCCCCTCCCCCCCCTCGCCCCCGCACCGCTCGCTCTTCCGTTTTATGCAGATACCGACTCGAGGACGTCGCTTTGCCGGGGATAGCAACGAACGAACGAACGAACGGACGCATCCGCAACGTTGCGGCCGATAAATCTGTTTGTGCGCCAAATGGCATTTTGTTCGCGAATTCACGGAGTAAATTACCTTCTCGAAATGAGAAGTTACGCGGTTGAAAAATGTTCGAGAAGCGAGACTCACTAAAATGCTACGTGTGTCCTTTGGCGAATCGCGAAAACTGCTGTTTGAAAACGCCCGAGGGGAAACGGCGACGACCAAAGGATTATATATGGCTCCTCAAAGTGGGAGCAAATACATCAGTCCGGCGGAAAAGTTTTCCAACTGCTTTCCGACAGA
>QVNV01016021.1:0-13308 GCA_014825455.1 Pseudomyrmex pallidus | reverse complement strand
ATATGAGATGCAAACCAAGCATCCTATATGAATTTTAGAATTGAAATTTCAATTCAAAAACTCACGTGTAAAAATTTACATGTGAACATGTGTATATATATATATATATATACACCCCTTCTACCTGTCTACGAGCGGTGAGACGGACTTTCTGGGACACCCTGTATATACATATATACATATATATACATATATATATATATATATATATATGTACGCATATATATAGACACGCAAATTTTCCGCATAACATCCTGCAATCGGCTCGCAAGACCTTATTTATTTCGTAGTTTGGTAACTTTCACGAGCCTATATAATTCTTTATTAATAGATAAATAAAATCATTTAACTGGGAATCAGTGAACAAAAAGTTACATTGAAAATCAATTGCAGGTACCATTCTGCGCCTCCCGACGGAACAGATGATAAAATATAATGATTTATAAATGATTAAATTTAAGATTACTTTTGAAAATAGTCTTTTAATTTTTTGTTCAGTAGTCTTGTGATAGAAATTGAAGAATAAAGTACGAACTATTTAATGTGTGTGTGTATATATATATATATATATATATATATATATATATATATATATATACACATATTGTTGAAATCAAACATTTATAAATATAAAAATAAATATTTTTTGCAAATTTCTTCTTCTATATAAAGATTAACAAGAATGAAACAAGACGTGACAAACATTGAAAAGTGTAAATAAAAACAATATCTTTATTATCTCAGGTAACTCATTTTGCAACTATAATACTGTATGTAATATATAATAAGTTTACTATAGAGTATGTATATTAAGTTTAATATAATAATATAATAGTATAAAATAAGTTTACAATTTATAAAGAGAGTGAAGTAACTTTAAAAGTCAAATTACTATTGTATATGTATAGATACAACTATTTCGAATCTTAAATTGAAAGTTTCAAATTTGGATTTGTGCAATGATTGATTTACACGTAAGAATATTATATTTCTCTTTTTCCGCTTTTTCCAAAATATAATTGTTTTTTATTAACATCTTGAGGGATAAAAACAGAAAGTCAGAGAAAGAGAATGATTCATCGTCGAATTATGGCAATCGTAGGTAACAACTTACATCAAAATAACTTTAGATTAATAGAGTCTCGTCGCTTATGATATTTTATGAATATACAACAGTAATTGTGTGTTGCAGGAGTCGTTAATAATAATTTACATATGTTGCGTCCATCCGCAAAATTGTTGATAGTTTCGCTTCTTTGATTCCAGGAATAAGATAATAAGTCTTTCTTTTAAATATCTACTGACCCTTTTTTTTATGCAGGGAACTACGGAAACACAAAATGTCATTGCTGCTTAAATTAAACGACCTTCATTTAAAAATATTTCTGCATCTATCCGACATCTTTATAGATTCCAAATATTTTTTATTTACTATGTATAATAGTATTTTGACTTTCAAACTCCATAATTACATAATTTTCTTTATAAATTGTAAACTTATTTTATGTTATATATTATATTAAACATGTATATACATAAAATAGTTCTTTAATTTCTATTAAAAAAACTATTGAACAAAAACTTAAAAGACTACTTTCAGAAGTAATCTTAAATTTAATCACATTTATAAATCATATTTTATCATCTGTTTCGTCGAAAGGCGCAGAATGGTACAATCGATTTTTAATGTAACTTTTTGTCCAATAATTCCCATTTGTTACATAATTTTATTTCTGGTTTTATTTTTTATACATAGAGTTTATGAAATATACTATACACACATTCTGTATGTAAGTTTTTTTTAATAAAGCACATCTTATGCACACAATACAATGTGTGATTGTGATAACAAATAATATATAAAAGCTTTTATAACTATTACAGTTTTAAATGTTTTTCACAAAACTACTTTTACATTCTTTCTTATTATTTTGTACTTTTTTCTGACTAAAAAACTTGTTCTATGACTTTCCTTTCTATAGTAATTACGTGATACATTACTTTTCTCGGATTTATATTCTATTAATTACATATGTTACATGTTCTGTTTTTGAGTTTACGGCACTGTGTACTAGAGAAAAAAAGAAAAATGAAGAAAGAAACAATTTTTCTCTGTGACATAAAATTAATATTATTACACATATATGTGATTCTGCTAGTAAACTACGTTGGCGGCTATTTACAAAAACGTTAACTACGTCGATAATCTCACGACGATATACTTTATGTACAATAGACTTTTTTTATTACGAAGTAAATCATTGAAAGTGTAGAACATAAGAGCATTTTACGTGGACGTCAGTTTTGGCGCGAATTTGTGAAATTCGCTAAAGGTTTCTTACGCGAATAAAAGCGTTAAAACGTAAGCTTGGAGTGCAAAGTTTTATTTTTTAAGCATACTCAGGACAAAAACGTAACATTTTGCTTTGATGACGAAATTTTGCGCGACAAGTTTTGGTTATGTTAGAAGGACGATAGATGATGACCGAGTGATCATCGAGTGTGTCTTCTATCTACACGCACATCGGATCGGGAATGTGTCGTCGTGCGTAAATCATAGGACATTGAACGTTCATCAATCGGCGCGGAACTTAATTTACATCCGCATTACGAGTCAACAAAGCGTTAAAATAGCGCTTTGCCATTCATTGTCAGTTGCGCGAAACTCGAGCTTAAATTGCGTAAGATTTATTATGCTTGGCCTCCGTGGCCATTAATCGTTGCGTTTCCAAGTTTATTGTCAAATTCTCGAAAAAATTCGACGCATTCCGCGTTACATTACGAGAGAGAGCCGAATATATTCTTACAATTAGAATTGCTCTACTTCTGACTGATAGCTGAACGCAAATGCGCGCATTTATTTAATCATCATTTGTTACATTCGATTTTTAAACGTGACATTACGCTTTGCAAAATTATTTTGCGGATATATCATAAAATAACAGTTGTAGGCAAAAACATAACATAAGTTTTTTACACATTTTTTTATATTTACATTATTTAATCGTATATATATATATATATATCTACACTATGACTAAATCATTTTCCTTTTCTTATAATTTTGTATTACTGAACTTTCTTCTTTTTACGACACTCTCTCACTAGAGTTGTAATAATATTTATAACTTTTTTTTTTATCTTATAATCTTTCTACATCTTTGAAGATACGTGATCTAAATGTTTTTCAGTGTTATAAACATTTTCTAGTTAAATTGATTAAAAGTGTCCTTTCTTTTTTCCTGTTGACTTTCCTGATTTTCTTTAAGTTGTAATTATGACTTTTGGTTAGTGACATATATTTTGCTTTTTTTGCATATTGTAAATATGTTTGTCTTCTTTTGAAGATTTTGATTACCAAAGAAAATCTAGTTCTACATTTTGTACGAACGAACCCAACGATATCGTTACATTCGGCCTTCTCCTGCTCCTTTGGAATTTTGTCTGGAAGAAGGTAAGCAAAGCCGAATCGACGCTGACTCACTCGAGCGAGCGCAGCTGGTACCGGTGCCAGGAATGGTCAGACCGCGCTGACCCCGTGTTCTGGCCGTTACCATTTCTGAGTGACGTCTTCATGTCTGGCTCTGCGGGGCATTCCTCGTTCTTATTGTGTATTTGTCCGTCAACCCGTTCGGTAGAGACCTGGGACCGCGAGACATATATCGCCCACCCCTCATCGTCGGCCACATCTCGCTGTGAAAACTGCGCCGGCACCTACAGAGAAAAAAAAAAAAAAAAAAAAAAAGATATCGCGGACCTAAGGATGACGCTAGCACCAACTTTTTCTGAACCTCTCTGCCGTAAATAAATGCATGATATGCACAAGTGGCGAAATTGGATGTACCGCTATTGCAAGGTTGAAATGTATGTAATGTGTATACTAATCGAGATCAATTCCTTGAAATTGAGATTGATTGCTTCTTTAATATGTTTAATAATATTCAATAATGTTGTATAGTTTGAAATGTATATACTCAGGTGTCATAATTAACTCTTGTTCTGCGATTACATCGATTATGATTGCTCCGAACGTATAGAAATTTCTTGCATTAAGAGATAATAATATTATATATAATTTATATAATACTTATTATTATCTCTTAATGTGTACAAATATATATTATATATAATATGTATATAATATATGTATATATGTGTGTGTTATAAGTAAGTGTTATGATTAATTAAGTGAATTCTCTGTGTGCTACCACTAGTCAAGCGTAACTTCATAACAGTTACGCTAAACTTTATTTTATATGCAGATTTGAAAAATTATTTTGTAATTTTATATGTTGTGTCACGAGCTTTCAAGTGTTTTTTTTATCAATATATATCAATGTTGTTCGCAAATCTCTATTATATGTTTCAGTTTTTAATAAAATGTTTTGTACATAAATCAATTGAGTCTGTTACAGACTTACAGATTTTATAATCAGAAATCGACTAAAAACGCGATTATAAACCATCAAACGCGTCATCTATAATAGAGTTAAAGCTCATTATTTTCTAAGTGATATTTTATCGTTTAATTTTGATACAAGTAGGTTTCATTTAGCTATTTCGTAAATCTCAATGTTTGTTTTTTATCACATGGCTTTTGCTTTCGTAATTCAAATGTATCTCTCAGCAATTAAGATTACGTACGTACAATCTCGCCTATTAACAGAAAAGAAGCAACATTTATATTATCCTGCTTGAAAGGTCATCTACTAAAAGTCACTTGCTACAATTTTTGATGTAAATGACGATTTAAGATCTTAAATACATTCAATAAAAATATTAAATGATTGAGACTGTTAATAGTTATCGTTTCTCCCTTCACGCAGAAAGAAAAGTTTTCGTCCGCGTAGAGATTCAAGAAGAATAAGTTTGTGCAAAAAACGGCAAAAAATCAACGCGGCTTTCTCTTTTTCTCACCTACGCTTCTACTAAAAAAAAAACGCAAAGGTGCTTTGCTAACGAGCGACGATATTTCGGTGTAGGACTTTACCAATGTGCGATAGGCAACTAAACTCGTATTACTGATTCCGCGCGTCGTGGTCAAGACGACCGCGCGCGCCAAAAAAATTGCGCTCTCTCTCTCTCTCTCTCTCTCTCTCTCTCTCTCTCTCTCTTTCTCTTTCGCGGCCGGTAGCGGTCTTTATCGAAAGAACGTCACATAAACGCGGCGTACTTTTCGTGACGATTAGCGGAGATGACGTAGCGTTATGCCGACAAAAGCGCGAACGATGGTTTACCGCTGCTTGTCGGGGTGTACGAGCCGGTGGAGAGAAAAGACTTGACGGCGATCCTGAATAGAGCCGATAAAGAGGTAGCTGGTGAAGGAAGGTGAGACGCCGACGAGAGGTGTACCTCGTTAATTGGCAACAATTAACAGAACGAGCATGTGACTGGCTACTGGGAGCCACTCACGAGCGTGATACGTGCGAAAAAATACACGCAGATTTCTTTTCTCCGTTTCTCTCGCGCGCTTCTTACGCAAGAGAAGCCGCATGCACATCGCGTCAACGTTTTCTTTTCGAAGCAGTCGGTTTCCGCGACTTCATTTATCAAAAACGCGCGCTTGATCGAGGAATTCATATACACATATGAGCGACACGAGAAGAATCTCCCTGGCGTCCCGTTACGCTGTGATTTTATAATCACGCGAACAATAATCGTAATTGTGAAACGAAACACTTCGCGGCGCTTTCATAGTTCGACGAAGTCCACGTAGGTGAAATAATAAGACATGTTATTTCTTATCTGCACTGTATGTTAATCTTATTGTTGAAATTGTACTAGTTTTAAATAGTTTTGTAAATCATTCTACATATGTATGTACAATGCGTAATAAATTACATCTATAGCATTCACGAAATAATTGCATATTGTATATTGCAATTAAATTAAATAATTAATAATTTGAGTGAAAAAGATCTTTTACGCAAAGTTCTCTGCAACAGAGAGTCGCGCAAAACAACGAAAAAAGAAAACCCGTGGATTTATTTAAAAAGATCTTATACTTTCACGTGTTAACAACGAAACATTCTCGCTAGATCAAATGTTTATTATTATACAATGTTTATTATTAAATCATCATTCCCTAAGTATGATTTCGTAACTCCATAACGCAAATTTTAGTGAAGAGCTTAAAAGTTTAAAACTATATATGTTTTTTTAGTTAAGAGAGTTATTTTTTCGGTATCAAATTTTTACTTTAGTTATGAATATTTTTTTCAAATAATGGTGATTATATAGAACATGACTTTCCAAATATCACTATGCAATAAACTTAAAATCCCGTATGTGACACTTACGTAATTATACATAAAGAGAGTGATGAAATGTTTATTACTATTGCTATATCTCTTTTCCTGCTTCCTCCTTCCTCTCTCTCTCTCTCTCTCTCTCTGACTTTTTTCTCTTTATTATTTGATTAATTTATACTAATTTTCATTATAAACAAGCTGATGTTAAGGAAAGTCCTCTTGAGGTTCAGGTTGAAAAATTTAAATTGTGAAGACATGTATAGGATTTTGCTGAACCGGTATGCAAAGTGTGTTTTGCGATAAAATAAAACAATTTGTTGAATAATTGTTCCAAATGTTTTGATTTTAACTTAAATCTCTCCCTATTTTTATTATCTGCGTAAATAATTTAAGATTCAGTATCGTCAAAGATTTGGCATAGATCATATTTCTTATTTTCGTAAATTGTTTACCTCTTTTGTACTAACTCTGTTTTGTATAATTCTTAATCTGTTACAATAACATTGTAAGAAGTACTTATTTAATATAAATAAAATGTTCGTACTTCCGCTCAAGTTTTACAAGATATTTTTAATATTAAAGTAATTTAATATTCAATTATTTTATATATCCAATTATATTCAATTACTTTATATTTAGTATTTCATGTTACTTTATATTTATTATTTTATATTTAATATTCAATTACTTTATATGTATTTTAATATTTTATATTTATTAGTATGTACAAAATTTCAGTTACTGCGAGTGTCTCTGATACAATAAAGTTTCTAACAAATTTACAAAACTTTTTCAAAATATTTGATATAAAATAACACACTAATCAGAATATTTTATGTAAATTAGACACAAAAAGTCAAAAAGTGTCAGAACATTAATATTAAATTGGAGAAAAATGTAGCTAGTAAAAAAATAGGCAAAAACCAGAATTTTATCTCAGCAAAAGAAGGTCCAAGGTATCGTCATGAATCAAATGATTGGAGGGTGTGTCGAGATGATCGTAGTGTTGCGACCTTATTTTATACGACTGCATGGCTTACTAATTAGTACAATAGCTTTTTTTACGCTTTTTTAACAACTAAATTTCGTCTAAATCATCAATCATTGCAAAATACAATTTATACAACATTCTCAGTGTCATTATATCATTAAATGTATACATTGCAAATCTATGACACAATATATTGGCCAAGAGTTTTGAAAGAAAACCTAAAGTTTCTCACTAATTTTTAATAACCTTAATTAGTAAATCATATAAATAAAAGTAATTATTAGCTGTGTTTTCAAATTTACACACACTTATATTTTTTATATAAACGAAGATTACGCTAGAAGCTATACAATTAACTATCAATTATTATATTTTTGGATGTGTCGGATTATATGTGATATTTTGCGAGAAACTTTTACGATATTATAACAATATATACTTTGATGTCTTGCTGTAATAATTATGAACTTCAGTCACAAACTTACAAACATTTTTACTAACAAGAAGAAATCTAGATTAATCGATTTTAATCTCCTTACAGATGTTGAATCTATATCGAAAATAGATTGATCCGTGTCCGAGCGTTTCGTCCAATGTGCTTTTTAAATATTGTTTATGTTTGAAATTTAAAACAGTCGGTAATAGTGTAGGTTAAGATAGAAAGAAAGACGCGTTATCGACAAGTGTCATGTAGTGAGTAAGCACGAGACTAGTAAATGCGAGGAATTGCTAGAATTGAACCTTGCGTTACTGTTTTATTATTTTTAAGTTTTTTAACTATTTTATTTGTAGATATAATAAGTATTATTTACTACTAAAAACAAATATTTGGTATATATTTAGATACACACATACACATACACGTACACTACATGTCGATAACACGTCTTTCTTTATTGTTTTATAACCTACATCACGATCGTTTCACATTTCAAGCATAAAAAAAATATTATTTAAAAAGCGCAACTTAACAAAATATGAATTAATTTATTTTCGATGTAGATTCACCATGTGCAAAAAGATTAAAATCGGTGATTAGTCAACTGTGGCCTCTCCTTGTAAGATATTTAAACGATTTATTAGGAACATAATTGCATTTATAATCTGGTGATTGTGATTGGCAATAATTTATATGTTGTATACAGTGTATCTATTTATTAAAACGTTTTGATTACGTCTTGTTTTTTTAGATCTCTTTTTTTTTTATCACACGCAAGAACTAATCTTTTTCTCTACAAATATTGAAATTATAGCCTTATATTTCTTAGTAACTCAAGATTATTATTAAGTTCTGGTTAATTCCATTGTCTTGATCCTTCGCAGCAAACATAAATCTCTCAGACTCATTCAAAAATTGCAAACCGGTGTCTCTTGTTTTTGTCGAAGAAATAAGCGTTAAAAAAAGTTTTTAACGCTTAGGTATATATTTAAAACTACTAGAGATTTTTTGAATTTTTTTTATTAACAGAGAATTGTTCAAATTCTTGCTTAAAAGACAAAAAAACCAAAAGTGAAAAAATTTTGATTTTTTTGCAGAGATATTCGATTTTAAAGTTGCGTGAGTCTCACAGACCCAATCTTTCCAACTAGTAGGTCATTTTTGAGGACTGTCCGTGAAGAGTTAACTTTTGGATTAAATAAGTAGTGAATTATTCGAAAACTGCAAGAGTTCTAGTTTTGTCCTGAAGCCCAATATTATCCATTTAAACAGAAAAAGACTATCAAAAACAAACTTAAAAGCAAAACACTATTTGTACATATTGCATAACAGTTTGTTTATGCAAAATTCTTGAATCATACGTAAAGTAGTGAATGTGAGAAATTTATTGAATAATAAAAAGAATAAAAGTATATAAAAAAAGTAAAGTGTTGAGTACACTTATAGCGAGAAAGAGGGAGAGAAAAAAAGAAGAGAGAGAGAGAGAAAGAGAGAGACTGACGCGATAGATCGTGCAACATTGTTCTCGTGATTTGGACTTGTTTATGAATAGTTTGCGTGTTTTTTGCTTTGTGCGCGTTGCGACCTGCAAATTGTTAGTCAGGTGTAAACTAACACTATCCAATGTCCACTCTTTGAATGGTTTAGATCGCTTCATGTTTTCATCGACATCCAAACTGTATGACACGCCACGCGTTTCTTTGTGACAAAAAAGATCAACAATTTCGGATCTTAACGCGCACAAATGAATGTGTTGAAATCATGAAAAGACTGCACTAGTCTATCAGTTTTATGAAACTTTTCTATTCTGAATGATTCTATTTTTTATAGTTTCTATACAACGCTTGTATTTAGACACAAGATGAAATAGTTATTGAAATATTACATTCTTAATTGCTTACTTTTTCCAATGTATTCTCGACACGTTGTTGTCCCGTGCTGGCTGAGGATAATATCCTTCGAGGAGCGCGTAATGGTTTTTCTTCAAAGATGATATTGTTGCGCGCGTCCACTGTTGCTTTCACTAGCTCTTCTGTCTTTTTCTCTTTTATTTTTTTAAATATTCTTTCACGTATGTCCTCACTCGCGAGTCATCCCGAATACTTTGATAAAGTAGCACAAAAACACCGGGAGATCGACGGACAAGAATACACGTGAGTAGTTCATGAACTACTAAATCAACAAAGCGATTTTATCGTCGTTTTCTGCGCAAATGAGAAATCAAAAGCAAAATTTCCTATTCCCGAGATGCCAAAGAACGGTTGTTGACAGGATGACTTTAGAGTAGACCTTCACTCAAGATAATCACGGATACTGCCGATAGACAAACAGTGTCGATATAACGATAAGCGCGAAAACATACGTGAGCGAACTCAATTTTTAGATTCTGCTTTTATTTCACTTTGCGGATCGCTCGTCCTGCGGCACGATCGAGCGTTACCTCCAGGGCGATCTCTCGACGCGGGCGACGGCGTTGGCAGGCGACGGTGACAGGCGATAACGTCGCGCTTCCTGGTACCGCCGTTTGGTGGTGCTGACGTTGTGTCCTGAGTTTTGCGCGAAATCCCCCACTACCGCACCCGCGGATCTCCAAACTGACCTGCGTTTCCCCGAAAACCCGCGCGCTTACGTTCCTGGGACACTGCCGTTGTGCGTCTGCCTGTATCTGTGATGCTGAGAGATATACAGAGTCGTGTAGGCCAGTCGCGTAACCAGGAGCAGGAAGAGGCGGCGGTGGTTAGGATGGGAGGGAACGGAAAGCAGGAGCGCGCGATGTATGGAGGATGAATTGGTGTTCGTTCACGCGAGTGTGTGCCCAAAGAAGAAGAGAGGGGATTACTAACACACAGCGGTGAGGATTCGTCTCGCTCCTGGGTCCTGGGACGCGCTAGAAAGCTCGATGACGATGGTGGTGTATGTACGAGCGTGCGCGTCTGTGTGTCGACGTGTCTTTGGGTAGATATAGATTGTCCTCCCTTCAGTATACTCTCTGCTTTTACTAGATTTATCCTCCTTCAATATGTGAAGATCCTGTATGTATACTGTGTAGGTCTCTGATGTATGCGATGAAATCGAAGAAGAAGTTGCTCACACAACAATATTGCCATTTGCTACTGGATTTATATGACGAATTCTGGTTGTGTCACAAGTATGTTTATTTGTATGGCCCGTTATGTCTTTACATACACTCCTTGTACCTTCCTACCTTGGGGAGAGTGCCCCACCATCGTTCAAAATACGCCATCAGTGAGTGGTAAAGAGAGAGCGAAGAAAGAACAAGATTTGCGAGGCTGATTCAGAATCTTTCCTTCTTTCTCTTTTTCTCTCTCTCTCTCTCTCTCTCTCTCTCTCTCTCTCTCTCTCTCTCTCTCTCTCTCTCTCACACACACACACACACATTATAAATAAGCTTTATCTCGATAATATATATAAACGCGCGTCGTAAGAGCAGAGTATGAAGGACTGCTCAATCTCCCGGTTTTTTGCCCTTCTGCATTTTCCTTCCCTCGCAAATTCTATGAAAGACACAAGCATGTCTTGTATATAACGAAGAAACATGTTCTATGTATGTAAAAAAATAAGTATGTATGTATAATAGAAACAAAGAACGAGTAGAGAAGCTCGTGCGAGCTTTTAATCTGTCTTTGCTCTTTTCTTTCGTTTTTCCATTCTGTTACAGATTTAAGGCTGGTATTGTAATTACTCTAAATATACCTTACGAGAGGAAATAAGAGTTAGTTTGTTTACTCTTACATTATAAAAAAAGAGAACATATATTGTATCATTGCCATTTTGTAATTTCAAAATTCCACCTAATCCTCGCAGTTAGCGAAAAAATTTTGTTGTTATCCTTTTCAGTTTTTGTAAAACGTAAAAAAGTATTTTTACCCTTCAATGAAAGATACAGTGAGCGCAATTTTCGCGTGCACATCTTGTATATTTCCTAATGGAAATACTGCTTCAATGAACTACGCGCGCACGCGTGCTACATATATACATACGGTTGACACTGCACACATCTGCGAGACAACACCCTCTGTGATGCGCGACGACCCGCGATAGCGAAGGGAGAAGAACGTGCACGTGCGCGCAGCCTCCGCGTGGACCAAAATGGCTGCGACGCGAGCTGATTGGCCGCGTAGACTCAACGAAGGCGTGGAGAACATCTCGCGGAAGGCCGTTAATCGGTCGATGATCAAAATAAAGAGCTCTCGCGGGTGATGGTTGAGTGGGGGAAGAACAGCGTATGCCTAGTGGGGAATACGAAGTGTATGCGTTGCGTTCATTATGCGGTTGGTAGGGCAAGATTGTGACAGTGGGGGCAATCGTTCTCGGTAGGGGTAAAGGTTTTTTTGATGGCTCTTATTTTTCTCTCTCTTTTTTCTTCATCTCTTTTGCAAGTTCGGCGTAGCGTTTATGTGCATGCATATGTATACGTAAATATGGCTTTAAGTGTGTGGAGCGTATTGCGTGTGGTGTATCGAGTGAGCGTCACGCAAGTGCGTACACATGCTCGACGATCGTCATTAAGGGAGATGTTAATTGGTGACAAAGCGAGGTCAAATCGAAAACTCGTGTAGCGCGGAGTCCAGGGATGCTTTTCATATTTTTGTTTTGTTCTCTGCTTCCCAATGTGTGCGCCAAGTCACTACGTTTGCCAAACGTTCCGGAAATTCCATATCTCGCTTGATTTTGCGTGTCTAATATTGATATCAATAGTTGACGCGGATTCCGGTATAACAGTAAGCTCGTGATGCGAGAAAGAAACGCGCCGTTTCAACAGAAATATTTTAAGAATACTGTTTTATGTCTGCAAAAGTTCTGTTTAAGTTTTGCTCATATTATTTTAGATTTTTTAATATATTATTTAGTTCTGTAAAGTGCCGTGTGTAAAGAAATGTTGTATATTTTTATGATTTTTATACAATTTGCAAGTGTTTATTTTATATTAGTTTATTATATTAGTTTATTAGCTATTCGAGATTCCTACTAAGATTCCCAAACTGCCAGTTTTTTATCAAGAAGATATCCATTGCAAAATATCTGAAAAATATCGATACATCATGTACTCATGACAACATCTGCTTTTCGTATTAACACGTTGAATGTCGTGGGGGTCATCAGTGATCAGCACTCAACTTGCCATGGAAGTCTTCGGTGACCGGCGATGTCGAGAAGATTAGTAAAAACAGAGAGATTAGTAAAAACACATAATTCAAGTAAACAATATTTCTAAAATTTCTAATATTATTGTTATTACAATGATTTAAAGAAACTAATGCATCGTAAACATATAAAAATAGTTTAATTTATAATTGTATGTTATACGCGCATGTTGCAATGTGGAATTTCGACGGCGTTTATAAAAAGATGATGAAAATGAATCAGTAGATGATACACTTGAGACATTATTTTTGTTTAGCGACATAGTAAAACATATTATTTTAAAAGTTATTTAAAAAATTAAATTATATAGGAAATGAAATGCAAAAATTAATTTAGCTTGTAGAAATATAATAACTAACATTATCTGAGTCTAGTTAACCCTCTATGGGCCCGTGTAACTTTCAAGTCACATAGTAATATACCGATATTTTAGTACGTAGTTTAATTATTACAAGTGTGTT
>QVNV01016020.1:0-11479 GCA_014825455.1 Pseudomyrmex pallidus | reverse complement strand
GTGGTCAAAATTAAAAAGAAAAAAAAAAAAAAAAAAATGAAAGAGAGAGAGAGAGAGAAGAAGAATGTACTCTCGCTTTATGTATATGCGTGCTCTCACGTGTACGCTCGTTTCCGAAAACGTAGAGCAGCTTTACGCACCGGTATGCGACTTGTACTCATCACCAGCAAAGACTACCTGACGTCGTCTTGCTGGCGAACAGAAAATACCATGTTCAGAATTGACTTCTGATGAACCGCACCGAGCGAATTATTACGCACAATTGCTTTAAGTGTCTCATTAGACATATGTATATTATAATATCTGGGATCTGAAATTGTTTAATAGTTCTAGACAAATATAGATACCGTTTGAATATTCATCATGTAAAACATTGTCACGCTATTTATATTCAAACCAGAATTGAAATCGCCCACTTAGCGAGTCGACCGCTTCGGTCGAAGTTCAAGCGAGCAAAGGATAACGTTATTACGAGAATCTAATAAATACCATTGCTTTGTATGTGCTACCTTGACTCCACCAGTTCCACACAGTTTTGATACAGCGAGAAGTTAATCGGTCACAACTCGCGCGGGAATGTTTTCAGCTCTCAAGACGGGAGTTTTGACACTCGATACTCTAGGTCTCGACTAGGGAGAGGTGAGGAAAGATCATCCCGCGCTCTTAATCGAGCGTGTGATAACGTGCTCCTTTTTTATCCGAGATGCTTACACGAAAGAAAAAAAGATTTGCTGGACCAGCAAGAAATTAGTTACTATATCGCTGGCGAGAAAAATTTGCCAAGTCTGTCTCGAGATTTTTGTTTAGCCAACAAAACGTTTGTTGTTGATGAAATAAAATATCAGTAGATTCAACAAATTTTTCTTGCCAGTCATATAACAGCAAAATTTTTTCTCTCCCGTGTGTATGAGTTACACATCAAACTCTATTTTGAGAGTAGTTTTAATTTAATAAAATAATAAGATAATAAAAAATTCAATAAGCGCTAATTGAAAATATATTGAGCGATCCTCCTTAATCCAATAAAATGTTATAAGCGTTTGTCTGCGTGTAGGAGAGGTCTCTCTATACACCGGTCTCTTCGATATGCTTGACCGCCGTTCTGAACTCGCGGCTTCGTCCGTCTCGTCGTCCCGCTTGTGCGGCTAACGTTACAATCTACTCTCTTCGGCGTGGATTATATCTCGACTATATCTCGGGATACGTTTTGTTCGGGCTTCGCGATAATAACCATTATAGTTCAAGCAAAAGTGCGCGATGATCTGAGATTGTCGCTGTTGGTGCGAGCGCCAGCTCTCTCGGTGCATTGTGATTCACGTGTCCTGATAAAGGATTATCCCGATATCCTTTTTTTTTTCTTCTCGTTTTGCGAGACGAAAAGAGTTTTCTTCTCGAACACCAGAGTCTCTTCTTATAGAATATATTTGTATTGTGGAAAAAAAACTTTTTGATTCGTCAAGTTCTGATTTATTAATAGTCAGGCAGGAGAGCGGGATATTCTTTGCGTAATAAAGGAATTGCGAAACTGGGAAAACTACTTTTTCCGAGGATATATACGCGTTGTAACGATTCGCGAAGTGTACGATCGTTAATGTACCACACGCGCGCGCTCATGTGTGTAACCTTCTCTCTATATTAATACACACACACACGTGAGAGTCGCGTAAATTATTTTAATTACCGAGCTAGCGCGCTTCAGAGAGCGTGTGACCTAGATGAACGATTTGCAACATATACGCGCTCGGTTTTTAATAAAGAACCCAAGATATAAATAGTGCGATAGAACTTTAATAAATGTATTTTTTTTTTTTTTTTTTTTTTTTTTTTTTTTTCAATGCGCTTTTCCCAAGTGATGCGCACCGTCTGTCGCGCGAAACAACGCATTCGCGAGCGTGCGAGCGAACGCGCGTGCTTTTCCGCGCGAAGGTCGTTCGGCGGTTCCGCGGGACCGGAAGTAGACCGGCCTTGTGACTCGGCCATCGGCGTAACCTTGTAGAAGAGAGAGAGAGAGAGAGAAAGAGAGAAAGAGAGAGATTTAGCACTCGTGAAATTGCGTCTAATCACGCGACTAGATTTTCGGCGAACGGTCCGTGTGCCAAGCTCGTTAACAACTCGGTCGCTCTCTGAAGCTAAACGTTTGCCAAGTCTTCTGTGTTTTTTTCGCAAAACCGCATCGGTTGCACGAATTGTGCAAAAAAACTACATACTTCCCAGAAAAAAAAAATCATTTCTCACGTACTACTTCCACTATTTTTTTGACTTTTTCTTAACGTCTGTTATTGACTAATAATTCCGAGATTTCTCTCGCTTGTTCCACATCGGTTTTATTCTCGCAATATTTCGCAATCGAATGAACACACTGCATATAGTCGCACTGTATTTTTTTTGTTTTGTTTTGTTTTTATTTCAGCGAGAATAATCTCCATCGTGCCCAACGCGGTAGTAGTTTCCGGTAACGCGCGGAAGCGGCGGAAATCGGAGAGTTCGCCGTAAGGATGCTGTGCGGTTTCGCGGAGCTCGAGAGGCTGCGAGTCAAATCACGAGCTTGTGACAGCGTGCCCAGCTGAGAATGTCGGATCAGAACGGGCCCAATGAGGGTCCCCCAGGACCAGGACCTGGCTCGGATTCTTCGGGCTGGTGGCAAAGCACCACGCAAACCTGGAAATCGTCGGCGACCGCCACATCGTCGACCTCGTCGATCTCCACTTCAATAGCGGGTTCCGCCTGCGTCTCCGTCTCCTGCGTCGCGTCCAGCTCGTCGACGACGAGCTCGTCCACGTCGACCAACTCGTCCGCAACCTGTTGCCTCTCGTCGTGCATCGGTGTTTCCTGCACGATGAGCCCGAGTCGTTCAACGGAGTCGGGCAAGAACGTATCTGTCACTACTATTAACGTGCCCAATCAAGAGATGCACGATGGTAAGCATCTCGACCTCGCTGATACAATATCTTCAACGGGGCTGGTGTGCAGCGCGTTTTTTTAAATTAAAAACAACTTTTACAGGTAAAGGGATGTGTAAATATCTTGGACGACAGAATGGCGTAACGGTGTCAGTGGTGTCGACTTCCGTACTGGGAGGCGCGAACGCAGTACCGACGGGCGGAATCTGTACAAATACGGGAGCAGCGCATAATATCGGAATCAGCGGTATCCTCGCCGCGAACGCGGCTGACGTCGACGACGCTGAGGACAGCGACGGCGAGATCAGCAAGATTGATTTCCGAGGCGTTAATCTGCGCTCGAAGAAGAAACGCGAGGTGTCGAACAGCCAGAATGGCGACAAGATCGGTGACGGGGACGCGAATGGCGACGGCGGCGCGTGCTGCGACGATAATTCGCAGCATCAGCCCGAGAGACCTATGTCGTGGGAAGGAGAACTGTCAGATCAAGAAATGTCTTCCAATACAATCACCAATCAGGTAAAACTCGTTCGATTGCATCGGAAAGACGATGAGATTCATCTTACTTGTCTGATTGTTAAGGAGATTACAGAAGTTGAAACAAATTCACAAATTTTAAACGTATTAAATTGAAATTATCGACTTCAGGATCATAACGAGGAAACGTCTATGGAGGGGGTTCAAGTATGCAGCGCAAGTCCTGGACCTATGGAGCAGAAATTTCCAATTAAATCAGAGCCGGATTTTCGATCCAGTTCGGGTTTCACGATAGGATCGTTCCACGATGCCGGCCTGCCCATGACACACAACCAACAGCTGCAGCAACAGCAGCAGCAGCAGCAGCAGCAACGCGGTATCGAAAATCTTGAACAGACTCAACAGAGCGACTTGCCGCTTCTCGTAGGCAAGCTTCTCGGCGGATACAACAATTCAACACCTAATCACAGTCCTGTTCTCAATCCGCGACATCATTTAACTAAGCACAGTCATACCAGATCCCAGGTGAGCTAATGTACATCTTCAGCTTATTAACACGTCGACACGTTGTCACTTTGACTTACGAACTCTCTCTCTCGCAGGTGCCGTCGCCAGACTCCGCTATTCATTCCGCATACAGCGTCTTCAGTTCGCCGACGCAGAGTCCTCACGCGGCGCGACACTCCGCCCTAGGAGCGGGCAGTCCGATACCGTCCTCGTCGTTATCCTTGTCCCGGCATAGCTTCAATAACTCAACCTCCTCCCTGTCGCTATCGCTGTCGCATTCACTTTCGAGAAACAACTCCGACGCTTCCAGCAGCTGCTACAGCTACGGCTCACTCAGTCCGCCCACACACTCACCCGTTCAACAACCGAGACATCCGCATTCACATTCGCAGCATCACCAGCATCAGGTGACGCAAAGTAGTCCGCTGCATCTGCCAGCTTCGTCCGCCGTTGCCGCGCATCATTATTCATCTTCTTCCGTGCCAGGCTCGGAACTGTCTCCGGACGGTCATCCCGTCACGGAGGATCAGGAAGACTGCAGAATACCCTCGGCGTCGTCAGGTATTTCTACTAGGCAGCAACTAATCAACAGTCCTTGTCCGATTTGCGGCGACAAGATAAGCGGCTTCCATTATGGAATCTTCTCGTGCGAGTCATGTAAGGGATTCTTCAAGCGCACCGTCCAGAATCGTAAGAACTATGTGTGCCTTAGAGGCGCAGGCTGTCTGGTCACCGTAGCTACAAGGAAGAAGTGCCCGGCCTGCCGCTTCGACAAGTGCCTCAATATGGGTATGAAGCTTGAGGCGATCAGAGAAGATCGTACCAGAGGCGGTAGAAGCACTTATCAGTGTACGTACACTTTACCGGCAAATCTTGTTGGTAGTTCTGCCGGTGGTATGGCCAACGAAAAGCTGACGGTAGCGGGTAACTGCAGCCCGGCGCCAACCGGAAGCGAACACCATTACTCCGCTAGATATCACTCGAATCATTCGCACAAGATGCAAGTGGTGCCTCAACTCTTGCAAGATATCATGGATGTGGAGCATCTCTGGCATTACAACGACAACGAACGAATAAGCGGCAGTCGCGGATTGCCCGGGAATACGAGGAACATCGTTACTGGTGAAAATATGTCGCTCGGTGGATCTGGCAGTGCTTCGGCGTCCAGCGGCATCGAGACTGGTATTGGCGGCGGAAATAACGGAAGCGCGGTGAAATGTTCGTCAAATGATTCCATCAACGTCGATAGCAACAACATACAGGGAGAATCGGTTAGCCCCGTTGTCTCGTCTTCCACTGGGGCCGATCAACGTTCCACAAATGGCAATACTAACAATAATAATGGCAATTCTCAAGGTGCCAGTAATTCCAACGGCAATCCAACGCAACATCCGGATTTTCTGTCTAATCTGTGCAACATTGCGGATCATCGACTGTACAAAATTGTTAAATGGTGCAAGAGTCTGCCGTTGTTTAAGAATATCTCGATCGATGATCAAACCTGCTTGTTAATCAATTCCTGGTGCGAACTATTACTCTTCTCATGTTGCTTTCGCAGCATGAGCACTCCCGGTGAGATAAGAGTGTCTCTTGGCAAGTCGATTACTCTGGAACAAGCAAAGCAGCTTGGTTTAGCGACTTGCATCGAGAGGATGCTCGCTTTTACTAATAATCTGCGAAGGCTGCGAGTAGACCAGTATGAATATGTTGCGATGAAGGTATCTACGTTTCTTCACAAATAAAAATAAGATCGAACTAATTTTGTTTCTAGCTATACAATATTAATTCTTGTTTACTTCTTTATGTTCTTGGGGAAATAGGTGATCGTGCTGCTAACGTCCGATACGAGCGAACTAAAAGAGCCAGAAAAAGTCAGAGCTTCTCAAGAGAAAGCCCTTCAAGCGCTGCAGCAATACACAATCGCAAGGTATCCGGAGATGCCTGCCAAATTCGGTGAACTATTATTGAGAATTCCAGATCTGCAAAGAACATGTCAAGCAGGAAAAGAATTGCTCAGTGCGAAACGCGCCGAGGGAGAAGGCAGCTCGTTCAACCTTTTAATGGAATTGTTAAGAGGAGATCACTGAAGTTAATCAACATAGTGAAACATGCCGTAAGTTAATTAATTACTAATTGCAAGTAAATTTAATTAGTTATAAAATCAAGAAAATTGCCTTAAAAAGAGCCAAAATTATAACTGATTAATAATGTAAAAATGCAATTCAACTTTCCAGATTCCACGCTTATAGGGTCCATAAGCTTAGGGAATCGGATATTAATAGATAACCGCAGAGTAAGAAAAAGAAAACCGGCAGATGTGTAAGTTCCATAGCAACATTAGTACTCGGTGAGGGGACTGCATTCTTCATAATTTGGGATGCATTAAATTAAATAAAGAAACGAACTTTGTATATTTCACACCGGAATGCTTCCATACAGGGTGATGCGTGTTCGCATTCCTTGTTTCGAAACAAACGAATTTCGAAGCGGCCTACAGTAGTGCATACCTGTAGATGCTAATGAGACTGAAAGTATAAATTGACGAAGATGCATGCAGAACATTTTACTTTTACACCGATAAGTGTATATGATAAGCGTTGTACAGATATATACGGAGATGGCATAAAAAAAATGCTAAATTCTATATAAACGGATGTAATCTATTTCGAGCGCGATTTTTACTGTAGCGAACGCGAATCTATAGAGGCAGAGTTGACTTTTATAATTAAACAATTATAATGAAACAACCAGCAGTATTGCGTATCGTTCTGCGCTTACTTAAGAACAGAGCATAGCCATGCCTTATATATTCCGGTTATGAAAGTGTACTTAAAACTTAACACATCCACACAGTCGACCAATTATCTACTTATAGAGCAGGTGTAATCATAGAATAATTAAGTAATATGTAGAATTACGCTATATTATTCATGGAATATTTGCTTTTTATCGATCACACAAATTACATTTTTATATTTTCTTTATTAATACGTTTTGACAGCTTGCCAACAGCGGAAACGGAAACTTTAGTTGGCAAAAATGATAAAAATTTTGCATGAAGTTGAGATACATATATGTATACATTAGAGCTGATGATAGCCGTAGTACTCTTTTGGGCATAATACAAGATATGTGGGTATTCAAATAATATGAGATAAGAACGGTTCGCCTATCTCCGAATAAAATCGAGTATTACCTATATAAGAGAGACAGAGATCGAGTACCCGGGTCCACATCATCAGTTCTTATATACATATACACTTGCTATCTCTTTTGTAAATATGTTTTTTTATTTTTTAAATAAAAAATTGGCTAATGTTGCTTTTCCGTTCTATTTATAAAAAAGAGAGATTTTATGTTTATATATTAAAGTATTATTAATAAATTAAAATTAAGTATAATACACACATCATATTATATGTTAAAAAATATACATGTTAATATTTATATTTATGTATACATATTATATACGTACATATATATATACATATGTATACATAAATACACGTACATATTGTATATATATGTATACATATATGTACACATATACATATATATGCATGATTGTAATATACTTTTTTTTTTTTTTAAGAAGTAGATTACGACTTTTCAATATATTGGCAGCAAACTTGTGAAAGAAAAGGATTTTTATTATCTGTTATAAAAAGACACACGTGAAGTTACTGTAAAATTATATAAAAATTTATATTTTACGTTAATATATTCAAATTACAAATTGTATTGTCTAAACTAAATTTTGCTAAGTCTATATTTGTAATATCAAACGTTAAATAATTTTGTATTAAGCATGAAACACAAAAGATTGTCTATACTAAAACAAAATCGCGAAGAGAAGGAAAGTGAGAGAGAGAGAAAGAGAGAGAGAGAGAGAGAGAGAGAGAGAGAGAGAGAGAGAGAGAGCGTACAGGTGATTGTATTAAAATAAGATACAAAAACTCCTTAATGTAAAAGAAACACATTATAAAAGTTGCTTGAAAGATGTAGCTTACGTGCGGGACGAACCAATTGATCTCTGTCGTCGGTACTTTAATATGAGACTGTTTTACATTAGCACACTGTCCTTTTTACAGTTAGTCTTTTCTTTTTTTTTTTTACTTGTTGACAATACTTTGTGTAAAAAAAAAAACGTATAAACGGCATCCCACAAGACACTTAAAAATATTTTAATTTGCAATACTTAAATATAAAGACAATTTGTAAGAACCGTCTTCCCACAGTTCCATTTTAATAGAATGTAACTTATCACACCCTCTTGCGCATACATATCATTCGCATAACTACTGACGGAGATTTTCTTTTTTTTATTTTTATTGTAACGTTATAGTCACCAATAATAATGTGCGGATCTCATTGTGCACGTTAATAGCGTTAAAATAACAAAAAAAAAAAAAAATAGCCAGTAATATTTTGGATTTGGACGATGTGTTTTGGCAGTATTACATGCTGAATTAAAAGATTTTTTTCAAAACAGATTGCTTAGTTCGATTATATTTGTGAAAACAAAAAACGCAACGAAAGTAACGATGTAAATATAAAATAAAGAGAAAGAATCACATATTTTGTAGTCGAGTGTGTGTAGAATGCGTAAGAAAGAGGGACATTTTAGAAAAAGGGAATGAATGAGAGTGTGTGAGACAAAGAGAGAGAGAGATGTAAGGATGATAGTAATACTTGTAACAAAGTCAACTTAAGCGGAAAATATAGAATATGAGAATAGAGGATAACAAAAAGATAAATATTTGCCTGTTAAAAATATGACTATTCTATGTTTTATGTTTGATAAATACTATTTCTATATACTTTTTAATGAGACATTTCTCTCTGCTGTAGTTCAATAAACGATTGTCCTTATGTGTGTGTATGTCTGGTATGAAAAAGAACTCGCTTAAAATATTTCTTCAAGTGAAAAAAAAGCTATCTATCGAAGATATTTTAGTTCAGTCAAAAATTCAATACTTTTTCGTCAAAAGCAAAAAGTTACTCAATGAAGTCTTCCGTTTCCGATAATATTTTACGAAGGCTAAGGAAAAATAAAAAAATAAAAATAAAAAAATAAAAAAAAACAATCTTTTTGCCAATCATGACAATATTTGAAGGAAGCTGTGTAAAACAAGTCGGATGACACACTATGTACGATATCGGATGATATGCGATGAGCTTAAATACGACAGACTGCAATGAGACAATGATATAAATATATATATAAATATATATATAAAGTTGTAAAAGAAAAGGTTGTAGTATAAAACGGCGAAAATAAGCGAATTTTAAGGGCCAAACAACAGTGTAATATTAAACAGCCGGTATCCTAGAGATAATATTACGGATACTCAAACAGTATATAGTATTTCTCTTTTATTGATATACATATTATTATAAATATACAGCAAGAAATTTTTTATAGGGGACACAAAAATATATATCGACAGAGTTTTATTCATCGTCAACTAGCTCAGCAGATTCGAAAAAATGCGCCTTTTTCACCTTCGAGTAGAGATTATGATCTCAATAACGTGTTATATGTAAAACGCATTCGGCATTAATAATTTTAGACTACACTACTGACCTAGTTGAACTTGCAAAAAAGACAAGAGGAACGCCCGTCACATGTTACTTTACTCTGAAAATATTTCGTTCCCGACATAGAATAGCTGTTCACACAGATACAATTAGAAAGTAGTTTTATACATACAACACGATTTTTTTTATCATTACAAAATAAACAAAATGTTTTTACAAAAGTGTTGTCCCACCGTTTTTGAATTCATTCACTTGTTATTCCTGATGTAAAATTTATTTTACTCCTTCATTCTCTTCTCTTTAATGTCGTATAGATTTTATATGTCGCATGTAAGAGAGTGATTTTTTTTAACACTACAAGTATATTTTTTTACAAGATTAGAGAATACAAAATTTGAAGTAAGTAGTAAAAAAGAAACACAATATAACAATTATACGATTTTATATCGTAAAATGTTTTGTATAAATGTATCAAATATTTATCAAATGCGATACGGTATATATATAATATGTATGTATGTGTGCACACACACACACATACATATATAGTTATATAAATTTCATATGTGATGTGATTTATGGACTGTTCATAATATTACCGTAATATCACTTGGCAACTTCTCCGGTGCATCGTCATATAAGACTTATCCCTTGATAACTGCAATTGGTCGTAACTTAATACATTTTTTGGAAATTCCAGCCTCATGACAAGTGTTGACAACATCCGTTACATTTTTATAAGATTCCGGAGCTTCTTCCATAACTAATTTTGGTGAAGCAACCCGAATTGATATGCCTAAATCTTCTAATTTTTCCAATACCTGTTTGTAATCTAAATTTCTACGTGATTTGGCTCTTGAGAGAGCACGACCCTGTATAAACAATATTTGCATACGTCGGTCAGAAGCATTAGAAACTGATAAATTCTATATAAACATATCTATACTATAATTTACAACATAGAATGATCTTACAATTTTCTATTCTTATTTTTATACTCACAGCGCCGTGACATGTTGATCCAAAAGTATCTTTCATACCCTGTTCTGTACCTGTCAACACATAACTGCAAGTTCCCATTGTGCCACCGATTAAAACTGGCTGTCCTGTTAACTGATAGTCTACAGGAATCAAGGGATGATGTGGTGGAAAAGCTCTTGTTGATCCCTTAAAGTAAAGTATCTTTTTTATGGCATATAATAAAAAGAATTATATTTTATATACACACGTGTGTATGTGTGTATAAGCTATTATATTTAAATCTAAAAAATATATCAAATATCCTACATAGATTTACCTTTCTATGAACTAAAAGGGTCTTCTGTTTTCCTTCAACCATGTGCTCCTCTATTTTCGCAATATTATGAGAAACATCATAAATAACATGCATATCCAAGTCATCGGGAGATGAATGAAATTGTTTTGCAAATGCCTATTGACAAAAATGTGTATTACATAACTATTATATATATATATATGGATGTGTTTGTCTATTTCTATCGTAATAATTATATTTTTTTAAATACCTGTCGAGTAAGAAATGTCATAGAACTCCTATTAACCCATGCAAAATTTGCAGCAGCAGCCATCGATTTTAAATAATCCTGTCCTTCTTGTGATTTAATGTGAGCGCACGCGAGCTGCCTATCGTTAGTCTCTATGTTATCACGTTTCATAGCCTTTTCCATCTGTACAAGTGCGTCTGAAATGTTTTTTATATATTTTATATTGCGAAATAAGAAAATGTGTGTTTATGTGTATACAAAGAATGCACATTTACTTTCGCTTGAAACGTTTCGCCGAGAAACATATTTGAATTAAATTACTGACTCTTAAATGATTTTACCTGTAGCGACCTGATGTCCAAATCCTCTGCTTCCTGAATGGATCATGACACAAATTTGTCCCTTTTCTTCAATACCCATTTTACATGCTGCCCACTTATCAAATATTTCGTCTACCACCTGAATTTCTGCGTAATGATTTCCAGCTCCTAATGTACCTAACTAAAAAATTTATACATGCATTTTATTAACTGTCACATAACAATTTTT